>JAGDYQ010000051.1:6009198-6025122 GCA_021962125.1 Bulinus truncatus
AGATAGATAGATAGATAAATAGATAGATAGATAGATAGATAGATTGTTCCCGAAACCTCTTCATAGATCATCAAACCGTTCTATTTATTTGTACATTGACCTGGCATACATTCAGCTGACCACTTGTATATGTCCAGCCGTATGTCCAAGATCGATATTGTAGGACACAGACACACAGTACCAGGCAGTGAAATGACCGATTGGTCAGGTGGATTAAACCAGGATTAACGTTAACCGGCGGTCACTGAAATGACACCGGTGTATCTGTTTCTAAATCTGGCATCATGCCCACGCGACAGGCCAGACAGGCAAACAGCGAGACAACCTTCCCTCACCCTCCCAGGCTCCTCCACCACCTTACCGGCTGTCATCCATCGTTGGGTGCGCTGGTCTATAATCAGACTCAATTTTTTTTTTTAGAAAATTGCTGAAACAGCTCCTGGGTTCGGAAACGGGGCTCACCATCGTTAAGGTAGACGACTCACGTTTGTTGGGAGACAACGGTTGAAGAGTTGGCCCCTTGCAAGTAATCGGGAAGGAGGGGGGAGGAGGGGGAGGAGGGGGAGGATGTTCACATTGTTAATCCGTGGCGGTGGGGGGAGGTGGTGTTGAGGTGGGGTGGGGGGGGGGGAGGAGACCATCCGCGGTCGTCCCCCCCACACAGATGTGGAGGTTTTCAAACATTAAAAGTAATAAAAGGGCAAAGGGTGGGATGAGCGAATGGGCTCGGAGGGAAAATTGCCGTTCTCATCATACGGGGAAGAGCTCATCAAATTTGGAGTCACATACACACACACTTGGATCGATGGCTGATGGATGGGGACGAGAAGAGACGAGACAAACATCGAGGAGAGGGTGTGGTGTGTGGGGAAAAGGGAGCCTTAGCCACACTGGTGTCCACCTTTTTTTGTGTTAAATCTCTTTTTTTGTCTCTACCTTCCCGTCGTCTTTTTAAAACTTAGTTTCAAAGGCGTATCTTTAATTTGAAGCTCCGGGGAAGTGCCCAGAAAATTGTGGACTACCTGATACTGAGACGCAGATGGGAACAGTTTCATCAGAAAGGAAGGAATTCAAGGGCCGAATTAGGATGAGATGGTTGGCTAATCGGTGGGCCGCCATACGACAGGGATTAAAATTTAATAAGAATAAAAATAACTGTGGTTTGGGAGATCGGAGGTTCGACAGAGGATTGGATGTGTTGGCTAATGAACTGAAAGATGCTTATCGTATGGAGCGAGTCATAGAGGCGTGAATGCTCAGATGAGGATTTTTTTTATTAATAGAATCACTGAATAGTGCACTAAATGTTGAGATATTTAGTGAATCATAGTGCACTAAATGTTGAGAAATTTAGTGAATCATAGTGCACTAAATGTTGAGATATTTAGTGAATCATAGTGCACTAAATGTTGAGATATTTAGTGAATCATAGTGCACTAAATGTTGAGATATTTAGTGAATCATAGTGCACTAAATGTTGAGATATTTAGTGAATCATAGTGCACTAAATGTTGAGATATTTAGTGAATCATAGTGAACTAAATGTTGAGATATTTAGTGAATCATAGTGCATTAAATGTTGAGAAATTTAGTGAATCATAATGCAGTGCACTAAATGTTGAGATATTTAGTGAATCATAGTGCACTACATGTTGAGATATTTAGTGAATCATAGTGCATTAAATGTTGAGAAATTTAGTGAATAATAGTGCACTAAATGTTGAGAAATTTAGTGAATCATAGTGCACTAAATGTTGACAAATTTAGTGAATCATAGTGCACTAAATGTTGAGAAATTTAGTGAATCATAGTGCACTAAATGTTGACAAATTTAGTGAATCATAGTGCACTAAATGTTGACAAATTTAGTAAATCATAGTGCACTAAATGTTGAGATATTTAGTGAATCATAGTGCACTAAATGTTGAGATATTTAGTGAATCATAGTGCATTAAATGTTGAGAAATTTAGTGAATCATAATGCATTGCACTAAATGTTGAGATATTTAGTGAATCATAGTGCACTAATGTTGAGATATTTAGTGAATCATAGTACATTAAATGTTGAGATATTTAGTGAATCATAGTGCACTAAATGTTGAGATATTTAGTGAATCATAGTGCACTAAATGTTGAGAAATTTAGTGAATCAAAATGCAGTGCACTAAATGTTGAGATATTTAGTGAATCATAGTGCACTACATGTTGAGATATTTAGTGAATCATAGTGCATTAAATGTTGAGAAATTTAGTGAATAATAGTGCACTAAATGTTGAGAAATTTAGTGAATCATAGTGCACTAAATGTTGACAAATTTAGTGAATCATAGTGCACTAAATGTTGACAAATTTAGTGAATCATAGTGCACTAAATGTTGACAAATTTAGTGAATCATAGTGCACTAAATGTTGAGAAATTTAGTGAATCATAGTGCACTAAATGTTGACAAATTTAGTGAATCATAGTGCACTAAATGTTGACAAATTTAGTGAATCATAGTGCACTAAATGTTCAGATATTTAGTGAATCATAGTGCACTAAATGTTGAGATATTTAGTGAATCATAGTGCACTAAAGGTTGAGATATTTAGTGAATCATAGTGCACTAAATGTTGAGATATTTAGTGAATCATAGTGCACTAAATGTTGAGATATTTAGTGAATCATAGTGCATTAAATATTGAGAAATTTAGTGAATCATAGTGCACTAAATGTTGAGATATTTAGTGAATCATAGTGCACTAAATGTTGAGATATTTAGTGAATCATAGTGCATTAAATGTTGAGAAATTTAGTGAATAATAGTGCACTAAATGTTGAGAAATTTAGTGAATCATAGTGCACTAAATGTTGAGATATTTAGTGAATCATAGTGCACTAAATGTTGAGAAATTGAGTGAATCATAGTGCACTAAATGTTGAGATATTTAGTGAATCATAGTGCACTAAATGTTGAGATATTTAGTGAATCATAGTGCACTAAATGTTGAGGTATTTAGTGAATCATAGTGCACTAAATGTTGAGATATTTAGTGAATCATAGTGCACTAAATGTTGAGATATTTAGTGAATCATAGTGCACTAAATGTTGAGATATTTAGTGAATCATAGTGCACTAAATGTTGAGATATTTAGTGAATCATAGTGCACTAAATGTTGAGATATTTAGTGAATCATAGTGTACTAAATGTTGAGATATTTAGTGAATCATAGTGCACTAAATGTTGAGATATTTAGTGAATCATAGTGAACCAAATGTTGAGATATATAGTGAATCATAGTGCACTAATTGTCCAGATCTTTAGTGAGCCGTAGTGTACTAATTTTCAGATCTTTAGTGAGTCGTAGTGTACTAAATTTTGAGATCCATAGTGAATCATAGTGCATTGGCGTTTGAATCATACGGCAACTAAATCAAAGAGCATTTGATTTTTCCAAACTTATAATTAAATAACGATTCGAATAGTGCAAATAACTACAACAATGGAACATTCGTTAAAACTATTCAACACTTGTTGGTTCGCTGTTCTCATTGCAGACATAGACTTCTTGGCCTATTGCCGTGTGTACGGAGAATAAGTTGCTTGTGGTGAATGAAATGATATAAAATTCTCTGATAACAATTAAAATTCGTCTTGTCTAATTATTTTGCGTACAAAAATAATTCACACACAGAGAGACCCCCCCCCCTTTCCCCTCTCCCCTCCACCAACAGCTCATATTTTAAAACAAGCAATTTAAGTCTTTTCCGTTTCGGACAAAAGGACATTTTAGAGCATTTTCGTGTACGCAGTGGCTACGGTTACGCCGGACGAAATCCGTATTTTTTTCCGGGTTACAGCCATAGGTTTTGCTCCACGCATATGGGTTTTGATAAATAGAGAGGGAAGTAATCATGTTGAATAACTGTTACAAAAATAAATAATAATTACGCCCTTTTGATTAGCTTTTATTATTTATATTAAAAATATAAGCAAAAACGGTACTTAAAAAACTCTTATATTCGGCCCTGAGTGGTCAGATCGCAAAATGGACTTTTGATGTACACTTGGCAGGCCAAGACCTACAAAATGATATATACATCATGGGTCTAGGACTTATGGTTGCTGAGATATAGGGCGCTCCTTTATTAATATAGCTTATATAGTAAAAAAACGGTACTTAAAACGCCCCCTTTTTCGGCCCTCAGAGGTCAGATCGCGAAATGGACTTGTGAAGTACACTTGGCAGGCCAAGACCTACAAAATGATATATACATGATGGGTCTAGGACTTATGGTTGTTGAGATCTAGGGTGATGACGGACAGACAGACAGACAGACAGACAAACAAACAAAACGGGGACAATAGAGCATTTTTTTTCGAAAATGCTCTTAAAAAATGTAGCAAAATCTGTATATAAATATTTTCCCTCTCAATTCGGCCTGCTATAAAAGGAAGGTTAGAATTCTGTTTCCTGTTTAAATATTAATGGCCCCTTGCTTGCGCCTCGTTTAGATAATTTTCTTTTAGTAATCCCAGTAATATAGACCCATTACCCATATGATTACATTGAGCTGTACCCAAAGTTGAACTACGGTAAATCTGTAAGCAAAGGTTTTGCTGGGTGTCGGGGTGTGAGGTTTGGGTTCAACTGATTGTGGAGACGTCGTAGTAGCGTGCATACAACATTCAATTCAAAATAACTGACAAGACTGATTGCCGATTCATATTTTTAATGTAGACGTAGACTTCAAAGATAATAAACTATGCTTGTCATGTAACATTCAACTTCATAAGAACTATGACTAGATAAAGGCACATCTTCTAAGTTCAAAGTAATAATCTGACTGCTAAGTAAAAATACGTCTTACTAGCTCAAAGCTTAGTATCTAACTAACTTGGTTTTAGAACAAATCAGTATCCAAGTAAAAAAAATCTCAAAGTGACAAGTGACGTTCTTGTTTCGTCACAAAAAAAAAAAACTAGGATCTCCAGTCAATTAAAAACTGTGATCAAACACATGCATCGAAACAATATTAAAAACAACCTTTACACTGGGTACAGCCATGGGCGTATTAATGTTTGGGGGGGCGGGTCAAGATGGGCATTTGCTCCCCCCTCCCTTACATTTAAAAAAAATGTCATAAAGTTGTTATTTGCCCCCCCCCCGGAAAGTTTTTGCCCGCCCCCTGGAAAAATTCCTAGCGACGTCCATGGGTACAGCTAGTACTTACTTAAGGACCGTTGAGTTCATTTCATCTGTAGAGTGTTGCCGTGTTAGGAACATGTCCACATACCGAGCAGGGGCTCTCTCTACGTACAAAAATAAATGAAAATATATAATTCATTGCCAACGTAAGACCATGGCATGGACCCAAAGGGTGTGTCACCGTAGGACCATGGACCCAATGGGTGTGTCACCGTAGGACCATGGACCCAATGGGTGTGTCACCGTAGGACCATGGCATGGAACCAATGGGTGTGCTTACCAAACAGATGCCATTTTTTCCCCAGAGCCGCCTAAAGTATACATGCCTGGTGGTTCCCTAAAGTATATGGACCTCATACTAAGTAACCATTTATTCAATTTTATTCTTCCGAGCTATTGCTATGAATAATGTCTCCTGTAAGAATAAGATGAAATCTCTTAGATCCTATAAACCACTAATGGGAAGGGTTTTTACGGTACCCCTCTTTCATCCCCACCATAACCGATAGTGCAATGGCCATGAAGGCACCACGGGAGAAATAGCGAGGAGTTAAAAGCCATGTCCTCACCGGAGATCTAACCAGGGACCCTCAGGTCGATAGTCGAGCACTTTACCACACGACCATTCGTCCCCCAAGCTATGGCTGTAGAGTGTAGAACGACTGGGTCCAGGCTATGGTCTAGGTTGACATTGAAGGTTTCATTCATTTTAGGGAGAGAGAGAGAGAGAGAGAGGGAGGGAGCCCTTCTAAATGTTCGGACTTGAAGCAGGTCGTTTATCGACATGATTTGATGTAAAATAATGTTTAAATCCTGAATAGTAAATAAAGGAACTGAGTACTTTTATCGCTATTTCATTTTCCTATTGGATGATTGCAGAAAGTAGACCAAATGTTTTAATAACTAAAAGTGAATTGCTGAATTTATGATTTCATGTTGTTGTTTTTTTTTCTCCCTGAAAAAATATTTCATCTAATAAATAATGTGATTTAAAAGATCGATATAATTAAGAGCCACACAATAGTTATTTTAACTACTTTTTACAATACAAAAAAATTCCGAAAAATAAAAAAAAAAAGTTAAAAAATGTATACACTTTCAATGGATGTAGTAGCACTAGATTCACCGAAAAGCCACACACCACCTGTGAGAGTGGCTTGTGGCATACTAAAAAAAAATGAAGAATATTTATAACAGTATTTTTTTTTTTATTTTATTTATTTATTTATTTTTATTTGGTTGAATGTTTAAACTTAAATTTTAATGGAAAATGGGGGCGGGGAGGGGGCGAGGGAGGCGGGGGGTGAGGGGTGGGACAGTTGAAACCGCGGAATGTTCTGCTGTAAAAAAAAAAGGATAAGACAACTTGACATTTCCTTGAGAAACTCAAGTGGCATATGACCAAAGTTATTCCCCCTTTTTGTTGTGCCATTAGTTGCTAGTGTTTCACCTCCCCCCAATGTTGTACCCGTTTTTTTCTCACGTCGCTACCTATGTCCACTTAGTGACCCGCACCTTGTTGTGTCCAGTGTTTGCTCGCATTGTGACTGACCACCAGGTGTATTCGTAGCGCCGCTAGGTTTTTTTTAATTCCGACCAGCCGAAATGACCGCAATCAGTTAATAATTGTGACTGACCAGATGATTTCAGGGAGCCCCGGAGGCCATGATCCTCAGCGTTGAGGTTTGACACGACCCTGGCCCCCGGGCCCGATGAATAAGAACGAAGGCTTCTTCTTCTCTCCTTCCTTTTATTTCATCGTCTCCCTCCCACCCCCACCGTGGCCCCTGCTGGCCAGCTCAGGCGCAGGATGTGACAAATTGCCCACCCCTCAGTCTCTTAAAGCCCTCTCGAGCGTTGAAAGAAAAATTGACTGTCGTTTACTTCATTTACAGCGCCGGTGATGCTTTTCTGCGGTGCCGAGCAAGGCGAAGAGAAGAGGGCGGGGGGGGGGGGGGGATTGGATTTGGGGGGCCGGGAAGGAGGGTGGGGGGGAGGGAGAAAGAGAATGGGAATTTGGGCAGGAAATCACGACAGCCATCTAGAAAAGCTCCACCCACAGAATGGAGACAGTTCTTTGCGTAGCCACGCCTACAATCCCCAGTTATCCGTGTCTCACTCCCCCCCCCCACACCCCATCTTGCTTTTTTTTTTCTACCTCTCCCTCTCCCCTCCCTCCCTCCCCAAATCAAAGAACATGGCGGCGTCTAGTGTGACCGACATACGGGCAAGCTGGTCGTCAAAGTGATAACTACAGCCAAGGATGCTGTGCAGACTACACCCCCACCCTTTTTCCCTGTTTGCCGCCCCCTGCCCCCTCCACCTCCACCTCCAACCCCACACCCCCCCCCCCAAAATGAGAAAAAAAATCGGTTCAATGTTGATCAAATAGTGGACGGTCTACTGGGTGGATGGGGTGGTGGGTGGGTGGAGTGGGGGGGGGGGGTTGCTGGTGGCATAGGCTGATTTGCCTTGGGTGGAGGGAGGGGAGAGAGATGCTCCTGCTGCTGATTCCGGCTGGCAGATCCGGTAAATGACAGTTTGTGCGGGTTGTCCTCTTCTTCTCTCCCCCCTCCCCCATCCCCGCCCCCCCCCCACTCTCAAACTCCAAAAACAAACCCCACCTTCCCTCAGATCGATAAAGCCATCAGGACAGGGTATGGTCACAGAAAGTAGGCGTGGTTCCGTTGTGTCTGTTTCATGCTAGTAAGGCCCACAACTCGTGTAGTTTTGCTTTATATTTATCGTTTATTTTTTTTTTTTGAAAAGGGGAGTGGGGACTTGGAACGTGCGGGGTGGTTGGGTGTGGGTTGGGTGTCAACAGCCATAACACCGATGCGTTTGATGCCGGCCTGCCTGCCTGCTTGTCATTTATGCCACAACTGCTACACAGCATTATTTGATTTAAAAAAGAAAAGAAGGGGCACAGAAATTATTCGCTATGTACCATTACTGAAGCAAGGGGGGCGTGGAGGAAGGGAGGGGGTTGGGAACTAAAACAGACTTCCCTCCCCCTGCTTAACCACCTCCCCCCCACCCCACGGTCATTCCCCCTGCGACAGATCTACGACACAAATAAAGAAGAAAACAAAAAAATCAACTGGATCTTTCAGAGAGTGAAGGAAACTTTGTGACAGTTATTTTTGTGTGTGTGTGTCCATTTTATTTTTATTTTTATCATCATCATCATCAACACTTTATTCCTAGTTGCTGCTGCCCCCCCCCCCTCGCTCCGTCATAAGGGCATGTTTATCGGTTGTGCCATTAGGGAGTAGCGCCGACCTTATATAACAACTGGGAGAGAGAACTTCATTTAGTGGGCCAACGACGTAACCGGACGGAGTTTATCGGATGCAAAAGGTTTCTGTGATACTACAATTTTTTTTGTTTTCTGTGTGGGGGGGGAACTTCAAGACGACGACAGTGTCGGACGACTGTCATACACAGCGGACCCCCTTTTCAGTTTTAAAACTTTTAAATGTGTGTGCAGTGACCATCTATGTCCAGCGAACTGGACTTTATTTTATTTTGGCGTATGACTACAAACATCTAGGTAAGTTTTAAAATGTTTTTTGTTTGTTATTATTTTTTTTTTAAAAGAAATTTGATTTATTGATGAATATTTTTTTTTCTAAATTAATTCAACCAAAGTTTATTTTTTTTTTCGTTAATAAAAACCAAATTTAAATAATAAGAGGAAAAAAATGTCCCTTGAGTGTTAAATTATTAAAATGACGTCAAAGTATTTGAATACGGAAGCAAACAAAGATTATCATTTGTTTATTTTAGTATTAGACTGAAACGTTGAAACTTTGAAACATTGAAACTTTGAAACATTCAAACACTGAATTATTGAATTATTAGACATAAAATACACACAATAGAAATAGAAAAAAAAAACATGGTACATATAAATGAACCTGATCTTGACACTATGACTATGTTTGTATTCATGCGTGTCTGTCTTAATGCTTATTTAAAATTTACAAACAAACAAAAAAAAAAAAGAGAATTAAAAAAAATTAGAGAACAAAAAAACCAAATAATTAAATTTTTATAAACGCAATCAAATAGTTTAAAATTAAAGTCACGACTTTCACTCATGGAACAAACTGTAATAAATTATATAAATAAATATATACAATCCAAAGTAAACTTTTCCTAAATAAATTATATATATAAATATATAAACAATCCAAAGTAAACTTTTCCTAAAGGTAAATATGAATCCATTTCCTTATTTTTTTTAATTATTTTGTTTAATGGGCTATATATTAAGTAAACCTAACACAACCACAAGTTTAGTAATTATAAAGTTATTACCTATTGAAATCTGAAGAAACTTTAAATTACTTTATGATTAATATATGATATATATTTTAAAACTATTTGTAGCAATATTAAATCAAAATTTATACTATTTTTTCTCGTCTGCTGATTCAAACGCTCTATAAAACTTGAAAGCAACATCTTCGATTGGTCATATCCTATTATTTACAATCTAATAATAGCAAGCCAAATCAACGTCACGTGATAAAGTATAATAATAACGACTCACAAGTTACGCAATTATTAAGCTAATTTGATAAACGAACATTTATGTCTATATTTTGGCGTGCCACGTAAATTAATAAATATTTATTCACAGCGGGTTATTTCTGTGTATTTGTGCGATTGTGTGTGTGGGATAGTCAAGTAAAGAGCTCATTCACTTATGACACGACTTTGCTCAAAATTTGAAGAATTTCATCACAGTGACAAACATAAAATCATTTATGAGAGATTCGTACTGGTAGCCATTTACACAGTAAATCGTTTGCCTTTGGTGTGTGTGTTGGGGGGGGGGTTCTATGATATCTCGTTGAAATGTATTATACGGCATGACTTGTGACTGGACATGACTTAAGATCTCGCCATGGTTTTAAGGTTGTGGCCGCAATGTACATCGTGCTGGGTACGGGTTCGAATCCCAGCGATTCCTTATAATGACTATGGGTGGGAATTGTATATATAAGGTTGCCCCACAATACTGTCCGAATTATGACTACAGACTGGACATAAGAGCAAGAGATAATGGTTCTGAATGGTATAACTCATGAAATTAGAAATAAAACACATATCCTAAACTTCTAATCGCCATTACAAATGATATTTCTCTAATCGCTGTCTGACTTGTATTGATTTCTAGTTTTTTAAATCAATAATTAAGAAGTTTTTTTTTTCTGATGTATCAAACTATACAATGTGATCTATTTTTTTTCCTCTAAATATTCCACCAGAAAAAAAACGCACTTACAAATTATATTTCTTTAATCACTGCCTGACTTTTATTGATTTTCTAATTAATTTTATCGTTCATACGTCATAAATAGATTTTCTGATGCATCAAACTATACAGTAGGCCTATAATTTATTTTTTTGCTCAAAGAATTTCTACCAGAAACAGGGCATTGTTGCGTTATATATTTTTTATGTATGATTATTATTTCTTATTGTGTGTTATGATTCAAAGGATTTAATGTAATATTTGTCTGAGTACAAACATGTAATGTCATAATGTGGTTTATAACTGAGCAAAGTATATATGGCTTAAAACAAAATAATGCAACTCAGAGTTACGTATATTTCATTGGCCTGACATCGTTATTACTTTTATTATTATCAATATTTTATCCGTATTTTTTTACTACTGTACAGTAAGCTCATATGAATTTTACATAATTCGCAGTCCAAAGGACAAAAGTTCTTTTTTTAGCGCGTCTAAAAAAAGAGGAAATATTAAAGATGAGTTTAGTTTCTTACTCATGTTTAACCACACACGCACACACACACAAACACACGCACACACACAGGCACATATCATATTCGCAAACACACACACATATATATATATATATATATATATATATAATAATAATAAAAAAAAGTTTACTTTCAGACCTGAACAAGTTGTATACCTAGAATTTAATAGCACACACCCCCAGGACTGTTATTTTGTCTACAGACGTTAAATGAAAAGTAAACCATCTAGTAATATTTATAAACAATCGCTTCAATAACAGCAAACAACAAATATTCGAATCGTTTGTAGATTTTTTTAAAGAATATAGTTTAAACAGCCCCGTAGCGTGAAAATTCTACAGCAGGGGCCAGGCAATAGCAGGAGAGAGGGGGGCAGGTAATACATTTTACTAAGTAGAGCAAATAAGCAGAGGGGGCCAGACAAAACTCAGGGGGGCCCGGCCCCCTGCCCCCCCAACACGCTACGGGCCTGAGTTTAAATCATGTAATATTGGCTTTTTGTATCAATCAGCTAAATTCACGACAAATTTCTGCGTGGAAATAAGTTCATCTTAACTGTTACACAACAAGAGTCATTTCTCATGGTTGTGTGATCAAGATACATCGAAGGCATAAGCTCATGAAGATAATTGCATTACACTTGAAATCATTCATTCGCCCTTTTTTTTTTGTTTCGAAATTAAATTGTTGTTGATTGTTGGAGTTTTCATATTATTAATATTAGTTGAGGACAATTATTGACAATACAATGTTAGTAATAAATCGATAATAGAAATAAGTAGCTCAATCAGCATCCCACAGATCGATGTTAATGCAGCATTTCAGGAGCGGTGACTAGGGCAAATGTCATATGGGGGGGGGGGACCTTGAATAAATTTTGTTAAAGTCGGGTAACACAAAGAAACTCCTTCAGACTACTGCAGGTTTTATTAAAAGTATGACGACAATCAACAACTGAAACAATAACCGATTCCCTCAGACTACTGCAGGTTTTATTAAAAGGTATGACGACAATCAACAACTGAAACAATAACCGATTCCCTCAGACTACTGCAGGTTTTATTAAAAGGTATGACGACAATCAACAACTGAAACAATAACCGATTCCCTCAGACTACTGCAGGTTTTATTAAAGGTATGACAACAATCAACAACTGAAACAATAACAGAAAATGTTTTCTTTCCGTCCAAGTTTTTAAATCATAATTTTTAAGCTGTTTCTTTTATTTTTTTTTTCACGTTTCCATCAAACTGGATGTGTTTGTGCGTGCGTGTGTTTATGACGACAAATATCAAAATTATTGGCCCCTTTTCAATTAAGTTATTTAAATCAACAGCTATCCGTCACGTGATGGTGTATCTTTTTAAATGTGACAGAAAGACCCCAGAACCTCAATTATTTGTGTTTGAACATAACATGCATTATTTACCTTTATAAATATAGATATATACAGAAATGTCACCATACCCACTCTTCAGTGTTGTTTATAAATATAGACATATACAGAAGGTTGAAATTCCAACCATTTCCACAACCTCCTCCTCATAAACAAAGTTTAGGATATTTAAAAAAAACTCCATAGTTTATATAAATGTTTACATAACGACATAATGTATTTATTGTCCACTTTAAAAAAATGATTTAATTTTTATTTTGGTAAAGACCATTTCAGGATCAGATGTTTATCTCTTTGATCATATGAACAATTATACTGGGACGGTTGTCATGGTGCGATTATTTCACCCCCCCCCCAACCGTATCCGAGATTGGGTGCAATGGTCATGGAGACCCCACGGAGAAATACGGATGTGACTAGAACAACGCTCAAGATAAACCGTATCAAGCTGCGGACACTTGGGATACTTTAGCCACAGAACCTGTAAAAAAACAACAACTCAAAATTGAATGGGGAGGGGAGGGGGAAAAGGGGTCCATACCGGGGGGGACCAATTAAAAACAAAAAAGTCATTTTGAATAAACATGCAGAAAGTTCTCGACATTTAGATCTTATTGAAACACAAAACTTATTATTTATGTTTATAATGAGCTGGTGTGTGTGTGTTTGTTGGGGGGGGGGGAGGGCTGGGGTAACATACTATTTGATTTAACACCTCATCTCCCCCATCCCCAAAAACTAAATAAGAGCATCTGCTCTTAGGTCGTAACATTACCGCTCTGCATAGCGTTTGGCTTATTCGGACCATTTCAGCGCACGGGAACACACACACACACAAACAAAAGTGCAAACACACACACACAATCACAAACACACACACACACACTTACACAAATGCCATGACAACGTCAAACGTATATCATGACCTGTGAGCACACACAAACAGCATGCATAACAAACAAGTTACAGTGTTAAAAATATAATACAAGCATGTGTTTATTTTACGGTTAGTTATGAGGGCATCCCAGTCAGGGATCAAACCCCCTTCCCTCCCTCCCCCCACCCACCACCATGAGCAGCGACAAGAGGCGGACGACAGATATGATACTTATAAGCTCATCAACGTGTCGCTGACCCTGACCTTCCCCAAGTTTTTTTAGGATTAACGTGACATCAGCGCGGCATGTTGTTGACCCTTGACCTTTAACACCAAGACGTCACCACCCCGCAAACGAATTAATTGTTAATACGGTCATGAGCGATATCGCAGATAGGGGGCAAACAAGTCAGCGTGACACGAAAAAGGGACAGCGTTAGCGAAATGGGCTCTTGTAGAGAGATCTCGTTACACACTCCCAGTTTTACACTACTTCTGTTATTTGTCCATCGCTCAGACTCAGTAGGGGCCGCATTTAGGAAGTCTGGGGACCCTTAAAAAAACTATAAAAAATGGGCCCGCTCTGATACTACTATTCCTCCCATCCCCCATTCAGCAGCAAAATGAATTTAAAATAGGGTCACAGTTAGACGGGCCCTCCAATGCCTAGGGCCTTTGTCATCCGACTCATTAGTTTCTGTTTTCAATGTCTCGTTCTGTCACTCATGATTTGTCTCTATGTTTTTATAAATAAAATTTTTTCTTACATCTGATTGCACTGTATGTTTTACATTGTTTAGACAATATTATATATATATATATATATATATATATATATATATATATATATATATATATAAACTAACATAATACGTGTGTAAATGTGTTAGCTAAACATTATCTAGCTAAATCTGTTGCTACATCTGTTTTCATAACGTATGAGAGACTTGTTAAAAAAAAAACTGTTTTTCTTTTTAATTACTCCAGCTCTCTGTACAGACTTAAAGTCGAAACAACGTATGACGTGTGCCTATAAAAATACTTTTGCCTGGGACCTCATAATTTCTAGGGTTTTTACTCTTTATCCAGGGCGCATAGAGACCCAGGGCTTCCAAGTATGAAATCACATTCTAAGGTCATCGTTTTAATTTCTCCTCAATTTTTTTAATTTACACTCTTCAGTAACGTTGCTCTTCTTCCAGATGCAATATGTGTTACTGGTCACATACCAATCACTTTCCTCAATTTGACTCACAAAGGTATTCTACTCACCTTTCCCCGTCCCATCCAAGTTGTAAATTCGTAGACTATTTATTTTTCCTATTCCAGTTTATCAGCCCGAGAAATCAAACTCATTGAATCTACTGGTCAGCTGGAATGAAAATTAAGAATTTAATGGCCCGGGAGATTAAAGCTAAAGAATTGAGTGGGTCCATGCGGTTTGAACGGTTACCGACCGCTGGTTGAGAATGTTGTACTAAATGCACTCACTGGTTACATTTTGTTCATTGCTTTAAAAAAAAAATTCTGCTCAAGTCCCAACGTGTGTTCGAGCATCTAATGACGTCACTCACACATATTGGAAATTATGTGTAAACACATTCTATTTATAAATGTGAATATTTTGATAGAGTTCTACGTAAGTGAATTATTTAGGCCCAGTTTAAGCCCATGTCTAGGACGCATGTTTAGGCCTATGTGTGTTATTTAGAGTCAGTGCACTTATTTTTTTGTGTATGAATATTTTTGAAGATATACTTGTACGATTCTGTACAATGTAAGACTTTACTCTCCCAACAGTGACCTTTAACCTTTTGAACCGATGGAAATAAAAAATTTACTATTCTCAAACAATCTTTTATTCTTTAACTTCTTAATTTCAAAGTATCCGAAAAACTTAAGAAATCAAAATAAAGACATTTCAAACATAGATATGCAATAGTCTATTGAGACTGTCACTGTGCTAATTTAAAATTTTTAATTCAGTAAAAAAAATGGATAAATATTAAACATAACTACTCTCATAAAAACATTGACTTGAAATGTTTCGCTTCATTAGTATTTCACTTTGGAATATTGATTTTCAGTGATAATCTTTATCAGACATTTATATCTCAATATCCTGTTTTAATTCATTAACTAGTTGAACGAGGCTTTCAGTTCCTGGCTTTGGTTTTCTGTATTCCATTGTAAAGTAATCTATTCTTAGCCTATAAGGATTTCCCTGTAAAGTAATCTATTATTAAGCTATATAGAGTTCACAGATAAGTAATCTTTTATTAAGCTATATAGAGTTCACAGATAAGTAATCTATTATTAAGCTATATAGAGTTCACAGATAAGTAATCTATTATTAAGCTATATAGAGTTCACAGATAAGTAATCTATTATTAAGCTATATAGAGTTCACAGATAAGTAATCTATTATTAAGCTATATAGATTTCTCTGTAAAGTAATCTATAATTAAACCATAGAGATTTAAAACCACTGCACCCTGTATACAAGTGCGATTCGCCTGCACAAATTATGTCATACAAATTAACAGCAATCAGATGACGTACTCCATACTAATAGTAATTGTTCCCTGCCGCCTATTTCTAGCCATTTTAAACTGCCATGCACATTATTCTAGAAATAAACTTCAACACGCTAAAAC
>JAGDYQ010000333.1:0-5000 GCA_021962125.1 Bulinus truncatus
TCACAAGATACTAGTGAATACATCCTTCATGGCATCTCACTAGACACTAGTGAATACATTCTTCATGGCATATTGGAAACATTAAAGTTTAATGGTTACGTAAAAATAAAATACTAATAGACCTCCACCCCAACCCCATCCCACACTGACGAAAGAAGTTGGACCTAAACTTGAACTCCCATGTGGGCAACATGAATTAGATGGGCTGCTGACACTAGAAATAGCTCTCTCTGCTTCATAACCGCCTGCAGCTCACACAGGCACAAGAGCCTTCTGACCAGACACAATCACGAAGTAATGACGTCATTTTTGCGCTCAATGCTCTTCAATTTTTTTCCTGGTTTATTATGGGGGACACAATTCTGCGAACTTGCATATAGAACTACTCTGTAATTAGTATGTGTGTGTGTGTGTGTGTGTGTGTGTGCCTTCGTGTAGACCTCATATTTCTCCCTCTCTTCCTCGTTCACTCGTCACTTCCAATGTCTGCTGTGTAATGACACCATAAACATTCTCATTCTGATGGTGTATTGCGAAACCATAAACATTCTCATCCTGATGGTGTCTTAACCTCATGCACATACAGGAAGCTAGCCTCATAGTAACTTGATATTGTTATGGCGTCTATTTCGACATTTGTGTGAGTGATCGATCTGGTTACATGCCCTTGCTAGTTTCAAGTCAGAAAGTTATATTAACTTTTACACACATATGCATAAACTGTTGTATACAGAGATGCATTAAATGTTGTACATAAAGATGTAACTATAGTACTTCAAGGTGTGGTTTGTACCTGCAAATGTTGCAATAATTGCACAATGATATTTATTAACCACAAAATATATTTAGACCTATTGAGCAGAATGCTTATTCGCTGTATAAGGGTGAAGGTCTCTGCCATAACAGAGACAGTTTCTGTAACAATAATAAAACGTTGTGTTTTTTTAGTAAAACTTAAAAAAAATTCGCTGTAAAAGTATATTAAAAGCCATAATAAAAATGTACCATTATTTAATGTTTTGTTTCGTGTGTTTGGTATTTGATTAAAACAAAAAATCTTTAAGTGGTTTTTAATACTGATATAACTCTTGATACTCTTGGGTTAATTAAGTAAAGCTTTTGTCAAGAAAATATAAAAATTATGAGTTTATATTCGTTAATTAATTCACTTCTGAAATTGTTTTGTCGTTGGGCGCTATCAGGGACACTACAGTGGACTGGTCTCTAACCCTGTCGTGTGGTCGCCAGTGGTGTCGCTACATTTTGACCTGTCCACTCATTAATATTGTCAGTCTTATTCTTTTTTAGGATTACATCTCCTTTGTGCTCCTTCCTGGTTACCCCGCCTTATAGTTTTCTAAGGGGCGTCTTAAGGTTAAACATGACTGAACAAAGTCAGCTTTGGCTTTTTTTCCCCCACTGTAGCCTGTAGGTTTGGGCATTATACTCCATGTATGACATTCGGTGCAGCTCTCGCAGGAACCTGGTCTCGAACGCCTGTATCGCTCTTTCTGCCTCAGCCTGTAAGTGTCCGCGATTCACACCGTAGCGACGCAGTTCTCAACCTTTTAAGCGACTGTACCCCAAAGGGACGGATGGCCGAAAGGTGTAGATACTCGACTGTCAACCTGAGAGTCCTGGGTTCGATCCTCTGTGAGGCCCATGGAATTTTTCCAGGTGAAATTTGGTGCAAAGTCGTCCCACAAGTCCACCCAGCTTTAAATGGGTACCTGACTTAAGTTGGGGAAGTAAAGGCGGCTGGGCGTTGTGCTAACCAAACAATCCCTTCATATGCCGAGGTTATAGAAACAGTTGAATTCCACACTTCATCTGCCCCGATGGCCCGTTAGGGCTAAGAAGGGAACTTTATTTACTTACTACTACCCCAAAGGGCGCGAACGTATGTCCACTGGTACTCGTCACACGCAAGCTCATCAAACTCTTAGTTGTTTTAAACTCAAAATTTCGCTGGGTACCCCGTATCCCTTGGGGTACGCTCATCACCGTTTGAGAACCACGCGGCCGTAGAACACAATGGGGGTTACCAGTGACTTGTATACATCATATAATTGTTGCCTACGCCAATGAGCTTGTTTTTTTTTTAATGGCCTCATTGATATTATCGTCTGGTCTGTGCAGCCATAGTTGTTCTGATTCTAGTGGTGAGTCTCATACACACACGGTATCCTCCCTTGCAATTAACTACAGGCAAAAATTATAGTCGGCCAGTTGTACATGATCAAACATTATAGTCGGCCAGTTGTACATGATCCAACATTATAGTCGGCCAGTTGTACATGATCCAACATTATAGTCGGCCAGCTGTACATGATCCAACATTATAGTCGGCCAGCTGTACATGATCCAACATTATAGTCGGCCAGTTGTACATGATCAAACATTATAGTCGGCCAGTTGTACATGATCCAACATTATAGTCGGCCAGTTGTACATGATCCAACATTATAGTCGGCCAGTTGTACATGATCCAACATTATAGTCGGCCAGTTGTACATGATCAAACATTATAGTCGGCCAGTTGTACATGATCCAACATTATAGTCGGCCAGTTGTACATGATCCAACATTATAGTCGGCCAGTTGTACATGATCCAACATTATAGTCGGCCAGTTGTACATGATCCAACATTATAGTCGGCCAGTTGTACATGATCCAACATTATAGTCGGCCAGTTGTACATGATCCAACATGGAAGAAGAAGACAATCGATGAGTGACAGGATGGTGCCAGTGAATTTTTTTTTGGACTTTGTAGTTATTCAACACAATGTAAATATTATATATTCAACACAATGTAAATATGATATATTCAACACAATGTAAATATGATATATTCAACACAATGTAAATATGATATATTCAACACAATGTAAACATGATATATTCAACTCAATGTAAATATGATAGTTTCAACACAATGTAAATATGATAGATTCAACACAATGTAAACATGAAAGAGTCAACACAATGTAAACATGATAGATTCAACACAATGTAAACATGATAGATTCAACACAATGTAAACATGATAGATTCAACACAATGTAAACATGATAGATTTAACACAATGTAAATATGATAGTTTCAACACAATGTAAATATGATAGTTTCAACACAATGTAAATATGATAGTTTCAACACAATGTAAATATGATAGATTTAACACAATGTAAACATGATAGATTCAACACTATATAACGATACCGTCAGTTATATTTAGTCAGTTAAACTTCATTTTTCTGCCATTGACCGTGAATCTTAATAATGAATGACAATTTTTAAAGGTTTATTTCAGTAGAGGGATGTGTGCACTACATGTTTAACTAGATTTGTCTGTGCTAAATGTTTAGAGTGGATGTTAGACTGTACTTGGTTGTCGTGTATGTTAGGGCAGATGATTCGTATGACTAGTAGTGTTCCTACTTTATGTTTTTGTTCATTATTGGATTTAGACTTCAATGGACAACAACAGAATATCATGTCTTCCAACTGATTGCCTCTCTATTGTAAATAGGAATCTTATGTAATGTAAAACTATCCTAAAATCGATTTGAAATCTTTTTATATTTGTGGTTCAGCTCAATGCGACTCTCATTAAATCAGTTTTTTTAAATCTTCTACTTTTTGACTTAATCTTGTCATTTTGTCACAGTTTTTTTTAAATCTTCTACTTCTTGACTTAATCTTGTCATTTTGTCACAGTTTTTTTAAATCTTCTACTTCATGGCTAAATCTTGTCATTTTGTCACAGTTTTTTTAAAATCTTCTACTTCATGACTTAATCTTGTCATTTTGTCACAGTTTTTTAAAATCTTCTACTTCATGACTTAATCTTGTCATTTTGTCACAGTTTTTTTTAAGGATTTGTTGTATGAAATGAAAAATAGATCTTGTCTATCACTGACTTCATGTGTTGACACTCCTGTCATATAAAAGATTAAAAGCTAATTAATATGTAACTTAAGTAAATGACATTAAGCATGTCTCAAAGTTTATTTACTTGTCCAACGACAGATTATCGAGTTATCGAGATTCTCTTGCCATATAAATCCATACTCATTAATTATTGATATCGAAGTAGACAGCATTGAGGATGACGTGATAGTCGACTGTGTTGTCATGGAGTCTAACTGTATCTAATGACAACACGCATTGCGTTCCATTGAGCATTGTCGTAAAATAGTTTATCAATGACATCAGGGATACCGGCATCTTGGCATACAATGATAATGACATACTCGCTGTTGGTTACTATCTTCATTCAATACACATGCATCGACATAATCTTCACTCTGGTACTTAC
Organism: Bulinus truncatus; assembly: GCA_021962125.1. NCBI lineage: Eukaryota > Metazoa > Mollusca > Gastropoda > Planorbidae > Bulinus > Bulinus truncatus. The sequence continues at coordinate 4,325 of JAGDYQ010000333.1, forward strand.
CGTTAACAACTGCCCTCTCTTGCACTTCCGTTCACTAACCGTAGCGCGACATCGGGTAAACCCGCTATGCCGTCAGTCCTAGCATCACACTTATTACATTACATCTCTCTCATACTGTATTTTCATAACATCCAGGTTCTTGTCCAACACGACATGACATACACAGAGTAGTGTGCACTATCTCTTAATAAATAAATCCATTTGCATTGGCGTCATTCAGTGTTAGTGATTCTGTTTTCGTTGACACTTCACATAAACGTTTGAAATGCGAGTAGATTACTCGGTTATAGCGCAACAAATGCTGAATCAAATTTTGATTTGCTCTAAATATATAAACTAGGTATAGTAAGTATATAGTGCATTTGCTAGGTCATTCATGAACGTATGCACTATTTTATCTCTATACATAGTAGATTCTGAATAAATAGTACAACGCATAAACATGGATACTCTTGTGCAGACATAGCAGTCATAATGAAATCTGTCGAGTTCTAAAACCATTCAGTCAAACTAATCAGCCGCCATAAGAAATCAACACACAAAACAACAAACACAAAATAAAATAACTATATAGCTGGCTTTTCAAGCCGAATACATTGGTGGCCAGGTGAAGACAAAACGTGTAGGACTCTCTCATATATAACTATACCAGTTGAAGACATCCCGTCACTATTAT
>JAGDYQ010000333.1:10000-190000 GCA_021962125.1 Bulinus truncatus
GGACTTGTAGTACTGTCACAGTTTGATTTGATGTCTTGATCATGTCTGGTGTGGTGGACTTGTACTGTCACACTTTGACGGAAGTCTGATCATGCGTCTGTTTGGTGGACTTGTAGTACTGTCACAGTTTGATTTGAAGTCTTAATCATGTCTGGTGTGGTGGACTTGTACTGTCACAGTTTGACGGAAGTCTTGATCATGTCTGTGTGGTGGACTTGTACTGTCACAGTTTGACGGAAGTCTTGATCATGTCTGTGTGGTGGACTTGTACTGTCACAGTTTGACGGAAGTCTTGATCATGTCTGTGTGGTGGACTTGTACTGTCACAGTTTGACGGAAGTCTTGATCATGTCTGTGTGGTGGACTTGTACTGTCACAGTTTGACGGAAGTCTTGATCATGTCTGTGTGGTGGACTTGTACTGTCACAGTTTGACGGAAGTCTTGATCATGTCTGTGTGGTGGACTTGTACTGTCACAGTTTGAAGGAAGTCTTGATCATGTCTGTGTGGTGGACTTGTACTGTCACAGTTTGACGGAAGTCTTGATCATGTCTGTGTGGTGGACTTGTACTGTCACAGTTTGACGGAAGTCTTGATCATGTCTGTGTGGTGGACTTGTACTGTCACAGTTTGGACTGGAAGTCTTGATCATGTCTGTGTGGTGGACTGGTACTGTCACAGTTTGAAGGAAGTCTTGATCATGTCTGTGTGGTGGACTTGTACTGTCACAGTTTGACGGAAGTCTTGATCATGTCTGTGTGGTGGACTTGTACTGTCACAGTTTGACGGAAGTCTTGATCATGTCTGTGTGGTGGACTTGTACTGTCACAGTTTGAAGGAAGTCTTGATCATGTCTGTGTGGTGGACTTGTACTGTCACAGTTTGACGGAAGTCTTGATCATGTCTGTGTGGTGGACTTGTACTGTCACACTTTGACGGAAGTCTTGATCATGTCTGTTTGGTGGACTTGTAGTACTGTCACAGTTTGACGGAAGTCTTAATCATGTCTGTGTGGTGGACTTGTACTGTCACAGTTTGACGGAAGTTTTGATCATGTCTGTTTGGTGGACTTGTAGTACTGTCACAGTTTGACGGAAGTCTTAATCATGTCTGTGTGGTGGACTTGTACTGTCACAGTTTGACGGAAGTCTTGATCATGTCTGTGTGGTGGACTTGTACTGTCACAGTTTGACGGAAGTCTTGATCATGTCTGTGTGGTGGACTTGTACTGTCACAGTTTGAAGGAAGTCTTGATCATGTCTGTGTGGTGGACTTGTACTGTCACAGTTTGAGAAATTTCAATCTTGTCTGTGTGGTGGCTGTTTGTAAGTGTATGAACACAACAGATTTGGTCATCAAAAGTTGTTCATTGAATGAATATTTTCTACCGAGAGATGTTAGGTTGATGTGTTGGTACATTACATACACAACGTGCAACTAAAAATAGAACTTACAAACCCAACAATAAACAAACGTCACCTGGTGGCCTCGGTATCGATACACACAATTTTCAAATAACCGAAATGCTATTTGAGAAGGTGTCAGAATAAAAAGACCAGCTGCAGCCTAACGCATGGATCGCCACAGTAGAATGGTTTGCTCAAAAACCTGTAACTTGTAATATGTTTACTTTGCTCCTATGTTCAACTTAAAATTTCCTCAATTCAACTTTTCAAGTCATATGTTTACTTTGCTCCTATGTTCAACTTAAAATTTCCTCAATTCAACTTTTCATGTCATATGTTTACTTTGCTCCTATGTTCAACTTTCAGTTTCCTCAATTCAACTGTTCATGTCATATGTTTACTTTGCTCCTATGTTCAACTTTCAATGTTCTCAATTCAACTTTTCATGTCATATGTTTACTTTGCTCCTATGTTCAACTTTCAATGTTCTCAATTCAACTTTTCATGTCATATGTTTACTTTGCTCCTATGTTCAGCTTTCAGTTTCCTCAATTCAACTGTTCATGTCATATGTTTACTTTGCTCCTATGTTCAACTTTCAATTTCCTCAATTCAACTGTTCATTAGGTTGTTACAACACATGTCACGTTCTGATGAAGCCATGTTTTTGGGAAATCTCCTCAGACATGTTCCCCGGGGGTGGGGATAGGGGGCAGAAATAGAGCATAATTTCACACTGTGAAGGTCAAACCTGGCGGGCATAAACATCGATTAGAAAACATATTTCTTTTTTTTCCCCTAAGTTGTCTTAAAGCGGTTTTTTTTTTTCAAAAACCAAATCAACGAAGTAGTTGAGTAAATAAATACATTCCGCTGTAACAAACTTTCAAACAAAACTTTTATATAGTCAGATGCCTTGACTCTATCTATATACGTACATCATTTTAAAATATATAGACAATTTTCAAAATACAGTTTTTATTGATTGAAATGTTCACCATGATTGTGATATTGTGTATACTGAGCTCTGCTCTATAATTGTGATGAAAGTGTTGAATGGCTGTTAGTACAGTGGGTATTCGGTTAACGAACTGTTCGGACAGCGAACAAATCGGACAGCGAACACTTTCAGGAAAGATTTTTGTATTCGGACAACGAACAAAATTCGGATAACGAACAAAAACTAATGCTAACGAAAACGTCTCTGTTCTCGGAACACCCGACATCAGTCCTCAATTTGTCCTGAAAATGGATGTGCGCGTGCTACTACGTAGCAGTGAGGCAGCACCATACCACGTGTAGGGTAGTGTGCGACGACACATCGTCAATAGTGTACCATATATGTGTGGTTGGTTTATGTCCTTGTGATTTTCGTATGTGCTTCTCTAAACGCCTTATAAAAAGCCCCTGAAAATTTGACAATATTATGGGACCTAAAAAGAGTGGAGTGTCAAGAACTGTGCTCACCATAAAAACCAAGCAAGAGATTATAACTAAAGTAGTGAGTGGACAAATAATGACTGATGTTACCAGGCAGTACGGCTTGAACAGGTCTACTGTAGGCACAATCCTAGCTAAAAAAAGATATCATCAAGAAGACTCAAGCCGCTAAAGGAGTAACAAAAATTACATCTGAGAAGCAAAAAAAAGTGTCATCCATGATAAAATCGAGTTTTCTTTTAGTTTGGATAAATGAACGGGAAGTGAAAAGAGATGTAACTAGAATGGCCATCATTCAAGAGAAGGCTGGAGAAATTTTTGAGAAATTGAAAGAACAAACTCCAGGCTCGTCCTCCTAAAATCTAGAATTCAAGGCTACCACTGGCTGGTTTACAAAATTTAAAAGGAGATCTGGCATTAAACATGCTGATGTCAATAGGGTTGCTGATCTCCACAATTACATTGCTATCAATCATTTCCTGAAAGTCCTGAAGGAGAGAGAAAAACAATCGACATTGGACATGTTCTTTAACGCCCAAAGAACGGAAAAGGACTGATTAATAAACAAGACTATATGTATGTATTATATTTGTAATACATAAACTTACTAAGAAATTATTCTTGTACATGGCAATTTTTTTAAAATCTAATTTTTAGGATCTCCAGAACGAATTAATCGAATTTCCATTAACATATACGGTAAATCGATGATCGGTTAACGAATGATTCGGATAGCGAACATAATTGTGGAACGGATTAAGTTCGTTAACCGAATACCCACTGTATATAGAAGAACGGATCCAATCAAGTCAGTGCATGCAGAGAATGCACATTCGACGATGTCACATCAGATGTAATTCTATTCGCCATGCTGGTCAAAAGTGGATCCACAGCTAACTCGTACAGCCACATTCGCCACTTTGTTCAGTGAAACCATTGAACCACTGATTTTCTTTTATTTCATTTCTTTCTTTAACTGAATCTTTCTATTATTATATTTGACTTTATTTCATTTCTTTCTTTAACTGAATCTTTCTATTATTATATTTGACTTTATTTCATCTCTTTCTTTAACTGAATCTTTCTATTATTTTATTTGACTTTATTTCATTTCTTTCTTTAACTGAATCTTTCTATTATTATATTTGACTTTATTTCATTTCTTTCTTTAACTGAATCTTTCTATTATAATAATATTTGACTTTACACAAAACAAAACAAAACAATTGTTTTTGTCTCTCATTGACCTCATGGGTTTCTACCACTAGTCTGTAGACTTGTTGTTCACTTGCGTGTTCTATACATTAGTGAGAATAGATTCACTTGTTCACTTGTGTGTTCTATACATTAGTGAGAATAGATTCACTTGTGTGTTCCATACATTAGTGAGAATGGATTCACTTGTTCATTTCTTTGTTCTATACATCAGTGAGAATGGATTCACTTGTTCATGTGTGTGTTCTATACTTTAGTGAGAATAGATTCACTTGTTCATTTGTGTGTTCTATATATTAGTAAGAATAGATTCACTTGTTCATTTGTGTGTTCTATACATTAGTGAGAATGGATTCACTTGTTCATTTGTGTGTTCTATATATTAGTAAGAATAGATTCACTTGTTCATTTGTGTGTTCTATACATTAGTGAGAATGGATTCACTTGTTCATTTGTGTGTTCTATACATTAGTGAGAATGGATTCACTTGTTCATTTGTGTGTTCTATACATTAGTGAGAATGGATTCACTTGTTCATTTGTGTGTTCTATACATTAGTGAGAATAGATTCACTTGTTCATTTGTGTGTTCTATACATTAGTGAGAATGGATTCACTTGTTCATTTGTGTGTTCTATACATTAGTGAGAATGGATTCACTTGTTCATTTGTGTGTTCTATACATTAGTGAGAATAGATTCACATGTTCATTTGTGTGTTTTATACATTATTGAGAATTTAAAGAAGACTTTTTAGAAAATCTTGTAAGTTCAGAACATTGTTATCTCAATACAATTTTATAGCAAGGTGCATTTGTCCGAAGAATCCCTTCTGATTGATATGACGCCATTTTAACCGTCGGGCAACGCCCCCTATACACAATACTACAACTGATGATGTAGACGAAAAATGAATCAACAAAAAATCGTTTTGAGCCACAAAATTCCAAATGCCATGTAGGGAATAGAAGAATGCTGTTGCAACATACTGAATTGTGTTCATAACTAGTTTGTACTTATATCTTTTAAAACATAAACTCCTGAATCCATCTCTCGCCAACCTGTAGGGAACATCCGTTTATTTATTTATAACTTGACGGATCACACACCTAGATGAATTGTCCCACTGGGAGGTGGATAGAAAATAAGGTTTCCCAACCGCTGACTGAGACTTAATGTTGTAACGGAATGCAGCTATTCAGAAATGGGCCGACTAGTTATAGATTTCGTTCATGGTAACTTTGACAGTCATATGCTCTGTCCATATAATCATTACATTAATATCATATCTTCGTCATCTCTAATGAAAACAAAGAGTTACCTGAGAAAAGAAAAAAAATTAAAAACTACAGTCGTTTGTGTAGGTCGTTTCTGTTTTTGTGTGTTTGTGTAGGTCGATTCTGTTAGTGTGAGTTTGTGTAGGTCGATTCTGTTTTTTTGAGTTTGTGTAGGTCGATTCTGTTTTTGTGAGTTTGTGTAGGTCGATTCTGTTTTTGTGAGTTTGTGTAGGTCGATTCTGTTTTTGTGAGTTTGTGTAGGTCGATTCTGTTTTTGTGAACGTGGTAAGAACAATCTCTTCAACAAATACCAAGACCAGTCATATCACATGGTCGAACCTCATTCAGTTGACTCTCACATTTTCCTTTTTAGATACGTTTTTAATATGTTCTCTTATTTTAAACTTGACCGATGACCTAATAATGTATTAACTGTTATACACCAACATACTCTTTAAAGTTATGACTGTAGTGGCGTAACAATCTCTTCTTTATCGTGGTATCTATACTCTGTTTAGTGTTGTGAAATACTGTACTGTGATAAAGTACTCTACTGTGCTGATATATACTGTACTGTGGTGAAATACTGTACTGTGATAAGTACCCTAATGTGCTGATATATTCTGTACTGTGGTGAAATACTGCACTGTGATAAAGTACTCTACTTTGATGATAAAGTACTGTACTGTTGTGAAATACTGTGCTGTGATAAAGTACTATAATTTAATGAAATACTGTACTGTGTTGAAATCCTCTACTTTTTAAAGTAGTCTACTGTAGTGATATATACCGTACGGTGGTAATGCCGCAACACAATATAAAAACATTTCTCCACTTGCCACAAAACATTTGATCGTTCTGAATTAACCCCCAACAATAAGACACGGCTGAAGTCTCCCAGTGCTGTGTGGACATCACGTACGAAACAAACTGGACAGCCCAAACAAATCTCAAGGTCGCGCTGATTATTTCCCAGAGTCGCCGCCCAAGATTTCCGAGGGCCGCTGCCGTCGAGTGATGGAGAAAATTTCCGTGTCGAGGCTGTCGTTCCGTAGGAAGGGCAGCTGGAGACACAAGGAGAAGGACAAGAAGGAGAGCGAGGGAGAGTTTGACTACTCTACTATGTCCTATCTGGGGTAAGTGTATTGTTACGTGTCCTATCTGGGGTAAGTGTATTGTTACATGTCCTATCTGGGGTAAGTGTATTGTTAATGTCCTATATGGGGTGAGTGTATTGTTACGACATGTCCTACATAGAACAAGTGTATCGTTACATGACCTATCTGGGGTAAGTGCATTGTTACATGTTCTATCTGGGGTAAGTGTATTGTTACACCGTGTCCTATATGGAGTAAGCGTATTGTTAAACCGTGTCCTATAAGGAGTAAGTGTATTGCTCCTATCTGGGGTAAGTATATCAGTATTAGTGATAGGACGAGGACAAAATGGACACTGTTGCACATCGTCCCACGGTATCTATTTACTCGTCATACGTGTTGTACGTCCCACGGTATCTATTTACACATGTCATACGTGTTGTATATGCCACGGTATCTATTTACACATGTCATACGTGTTGTATGTCCCACGGTATCTATTTGCACATGTCATACTTGTTGTATGTTTTATTTAGGAAAGTTGAATATAAATTAGAATAATGCTCCATCATATCCTACAAGTTTATCTTCTAAGCTGATATCAGTCCACCTAACTTTTCCAACTTTGGAATTATATCAATTCAGGCGTAATTTGATTAGCATGATGTAATACTAACAGCGCACATGTAGTTTAAGGTGTTACGACGACATATGGTGATAGCAGTCATAGTCACTATTGTATTTACCATTGTGGTATTGTAATTGACTACACCTATTGCCACTGCAGTATTTTCAATCCCTTCTGTTGTATGTATTCACTTGACTGTGATTCATTGTCAACAGTACCAATTAAATATAAATGTCATAGATGTATGGGTGTCAGGGATGTATGGGTGTCAGGTATGTAGAGGTGTCAGGGATATATGGGTGTCAGGGTTGTATGGATGTCAGGGATCTATGGGTGTCAGGGAACTATGGATGCCAGGGTATTATGGATGTCACGGATGTATGGGTGTCAGGGTTGTATGGGTGTTAGGATGTATGAATATCAGGGATGTATGGGTGTCAGGGATCTATGGGTGTCAGGGAACTATGGATGCCAGGTTATTATGGATGTCACGGATGTATGGGTGTCAGGGTTGTATGGGTGTCAGGATGTATGAATGTCAGGGATGTATGGATGTCAGGGATCTATGGGTGTCAGGGAACTATGGATGCCAGGGTATTATGGATGTCACGGATGTATGGGTGTCAGGGTTGTATGGGTGTCAGGATGTATGAATGTCAGGGATGTATGGGTGTCAGGAATGTATGGGTGTCAGGGATGTATGGGTGTCAGGGATGTATGGGTGTCAGGGATGTATGGGTGTCAGGGTTGTATGGGTGTCAGGATGTATGAATGTCAGGGATGTATGGGTGTCAGGGATGTATTGGTGTCAGGGTTGTATGGATGTCAGGGATCTATGGGTGTCAGGATGCATGAAATTCATTGATGTATGGGTGTCAGGGATTTATGGGTGTCTGCGATGTATGGGTGTCAGGGTTGTATGGATGTCAGGAATCTATAGGTGTCAGGGAACTATGAATGCTAGGGTATTATGGATGTCACGGATGTATGGGTGTCAGGGTTGTATGGGTGTCAGGATGTATGAATGTCATGATGTATGGGTGTCATGGTTGCATGGGTGTCAATGATCTATGGATGTCAGGGTTGTATGGATGTCATAGATTTATGGGTGTCAGGGATGTATTGGTGTCAGGGATGTATTGGTGTCAGGGATCTATGGGTGTCAGGGTTGTATGGGTGTCACGGATGTATTGGTGTCAAGGATCTATGGTTGTCAGGGTTGTATGGGTGTCAGGGATCTATGGATGTCATAGATTTATGGGTGTCAGGGATGTATTGGTGTCAGGGAACTATGAATGCCAGGGTATTATGGATGTCACGGATGTATGGGTGTCAGGGTTGTTTGGGTGTCAGGATGTATGAATGTCATGATGTATGGGTGTCATGGTTGTATGGGTGTCAATGATCTATGGATGTCAGGGTATTATGGATGTCACGGATTTATGGGTGTCAGGGTTGTGTGGGTGTCAGTGATGTATGGGAGTCAGGGATCTATGGGTGTCAGGGTTGTATGGATGTCATAGATGTATGGATGTCAGGGATGTATTGGTGTCAGGGTTGTATGGATGTCAGGGATCTATGGATGTCAGGGTTGTATGGATGTCATAGATGTATGGGTGTCAGGGATGTATTGGTGTCAGGGTTGTATGGATGTCAGGTATGTGAGGATGTCAGGGATCTATGGATGTCAGGTATGTTAAGGATGTCAGGGATCTATGGATGTCAGGTATGTAAGGAAGTCAGGGATCTATGGATGTCAGGTATGTAAGGATGTCAGGGATCTATGGATGTCAGGTATGTAAGGATGTCAGGGATCTATGGATGTCAGGTATGTAAGGATGTCAGGGATCTATGGATGTCAGATATCTAGAGATATCATGGATGTTATTGGTTGTATTTGTTTCATATGTCGCCTGCACTTTTTTGTAGAATATTTCAAAACAGAATATTGAGCTATTGTTATCAGTGATTGCCCATTCATTTATTCCTCATACACAAGACTTCATCAGAAGAGATCTAAAGAATATTTTTACTTGGGATCAATCTGCCAGACAATCGAGTTTTTTTTTTTCAAAGCGAATGTTAAACTTAATGGAAGGCTATCAAGAAATCAATTTTAATACAATGAAAAAAGTCACACAAGACTTTACTAAATTTATTGATCAGGAAAAAAATCCATTTAGACGCTGCCTGATTGATATCGTGGAAAAATGTTCACAGTGGCTTTTTTGTTGTACGGAAAATATAATTTGAGCTTTGATAAAATACTGAATACAACAGACCATTAAAATACAACAGACCATTAAAATACAACAGACCATTAAAATACAACAGGCCATTAAAATACAACAGACATTAAAATACAACAGACCATTAAAATACAACAGACCATTAAAATACAACAGACCATTAAAATACAACAGACCATTAAAGTACAACAGACCATTAAAGTACAACAGACCATTAAAATACAACAGACCATTAAAATACAACAGACCATTAAAATACAACAGACCATTAAAATACAACAGACCATTAAAATACAACAGACCATTAAAATACAACAGACCATTAAAATACAACAGACATTAAAATACAACAGACCATTAAAATACAACAGACCATTAAAATACAACAGACCATTAAAATACAACAGACCATTAAAATACAACTGACATTACAATACTCAGCGGATGTTCAAAGTACTGTGAAGTCAACCAGTGCTTCTCAACCCGCGGAACATCGGTGTGCCGTAACTGCACTCCAAGTATTTGGCCTATAATGAAATCTACTGTACTGTACTGCTCAGTGTTTCATTTAAAGACGTAAATAGATGAAGTTTTTTTTTGATGATATGTTTCTTTCTTCAATATTACAGTTATATGCTTAATTGATGCTTATATTGCGTACTCAACTTCAAAACGGTTCGCAGCTTTTGATTGGAATGTACATGCATTCTAAGAGTTCAGCAAAAAAAAAATCGAAGTTTAATGTTTTACGGGACAAAAGTTCAAAATTTACTGTTTCCGTAACTACAGAAAAGGTCAAGAAAAACTGTTTCAAACTATGTTTTTTTTCCAAAAACTAATCATATAAACTAATAATTTATTTGATTTTCTCTTTTACTAATCAATAGGTGGTATACATGTGGTTTTAATTTACTGCAGCTCGTTAAAGTAATTAATCACATTTCAAGTTATACACTTTGTGTTAAACATGGAAAGAGGCGACTATCAAACAGGCGACTATCAAAAGGTCGCACACATTTCCTGCATCCCTGAAAGTTGAGAATCGATCGCATTGATTTCTGTCTTTTGAGATAAATATATCTGGATTTATTTTTTCTTTATCCCCAAGGGACGCAACCTTCGACAATATCTCCTTGACATTCTTTATGTCTTTATTTATCATACATTGCTCTTCTCTAGAAGTTGTCTGACGATTGTGGAAATTGAAGACTTAAAATTAGTCCTGTGAATCATGGCTAGGGTTAGGGTTAGGAATATGGCAAGGATTAGGGATAGGGTTAGGGTTAGGGATAGGGTTAGGGTTAGGGTGAGGAGCAATATCGATAGCTGGATCCCGAAAAAAAATCAGAGTCCAGCTATCGCGCATGCGCACATCACAGCCGTAAAGAAATAAAGACCATCTAGAGCGCTAGAGCGCATGCGCATCTATCCCTGGACCCCGAAAAAAAATACGGAGTCCCGTTCCTTGGTCCCGTAACAACTGCGTTATCTTAATGAGAAAAACTCTACGTTTCCGTGTGCTGAACTCATGATATGTGTATACTTGTAATTTATGTGTCTTTATTTGTTGAAATATACATTTAATGGATGAAAATTACAGCCCTATGCAGCTCTCTAGTTTCCAGTTAACAATTAACTATCACATTTTTCTTTAAAAAGTTACACAATAGTTTCGAAACAATACTGCATCAAAATGTTTGGAAATAAAAAAGAAAGAGCATTCTAACGATTTATAATTAATGTGGATTTATTTTGGCGTGTTGTGTTGAGGTAAAACTGTCGTTTCCGTTTGCCTATTTTCATGACAATGTAAGCAAAAACTGTTTTTCGGACAATTTTGTGACCCTATTGAACATTAAGACCAATTGATGCACTAACGAATAATCCTAGCTACCACAAGTTTTATTTTTCAGGAATGTGTCAAAATTATTTAAACTGAAAGTTTTGGACTCAGCATTTGCAGAAAAAAAAAACTTGCCTGAAGTTGAACATTTTCTATGATCCTTTGGTCGCGCCACTACAGAACAGAATTCCTCGGTCATTTATTTAGCTAATTATTATAACACTCTGATTAGTTAAAAAAATAATTTACCGTTACTTTGAGAAGCATAATGATACTGTAAAAATTAAACCTTTCTTCTCATCATTATTTTATACTGTAAAATTTAAACCTTTCTTCTCATCATTATTTTATACTGTAAAATTTAAACCTTTCTTCTCATCATTATTTTATACTGTAAAATTAAACCCTTTCTTCTCATCATTATTTTATACTGTAAAATTTAAACCTTTCTTCTCATCATTATTTTATACTGTAAAATTTAAACCTTTCTTCTCATCATTATTTTATACTGTAAAATTTAAACCTTTCTTCTCATCATTATTTTATACTGTAAAATTTAAACCTTTCTTCTCATCATTATTTTATACTGTAAAATCCCTGCAGAAACAGATCCTATAAACTACTCTTGCGACGGCATGTATGATGTCCTTCTATTATCTCCGCCATATCCGAAAGTGCTATTGTCATGGAGGCACAACGGGAGGCACACTAAGACGCCCGCACTAGTTTCTATTTTTAATTACTCTTTGTGTGAAACCAACTGAATTTACAAACATTTTTTATTACAAACATTTCTTCAATCATGTAAGATTGTCTCACATTATCGTCTCCTATTCTCTACCGCTATATTCGTTTAACTTCTTTCATTGTCACTGATCTATAAAATCATTGGAGACATTTATTTAATCATTGTTTCCTGGTTGGTTGATTCATGTTGAATATTGATTTAAGGTAATCCAATGTAGTTCGACCTTTATCCTTTATTCTTGGACACTGATAGACTAATGACCAAGTGATACGATCATTTTCTGACCACCTATTGTCATCACAGGGATTAATGTAGTTTTTTTTTTAAAACCGGTTTATTGAACTGAAAGCATACGTCAATATGTGATGCGATATACTTATACAATTCTTAATATCAGGATATTTTTATTGCAGTTAATTCGCAGGTAAAATTCTTTGAGTGTCATACCACTCGACACACTTCAGGTATCTCTTGGTTCACACATACCTTGACAAAAAATGTAACCGCTGAAGAGTATTTCTAGTTTTGGTTGAAGACTTTCTACGAAATCAACTGTCAACTTCCGGTGGCAACAAAAAACAATCTCCGAGCAGCAGCAGCTGTGAAGTGCATCAATTTTCATTTATTCGCCCCCCCCCTCCCACCTCCCTGTACCTTCTGGCTTCTTCCAATATGTCACTCTCTTATTGCTCCACACATCGCGTACAATCGATTTCCCCCACCAAGTAATTCATGAGAGCAAATGCCGATCAAGTTTTGTACTCTTTTATTATCAACAAAGAGCTACACACACAAAGGTCGCACAAAGTTCTCGTGAAAACGTGTGCCTCGATTGTCTGTGTTAAATATTAAAGTCTTCAATAAATCACTTTGTACATTCACAGATATTTACAATCCACATGTATTGTCAGAAATACATTTAGTGCAACCATGAACGACAAATATCAAACACAAATCGCTGTCAGTTGGGACTACTTTACGTTTGCACTTGGCAAACTCCAGAAATGACCTACATTTCATGCATCACAAATTTCGTTTTACCCGTCAACGCTAATAGCTTAAAATTATTCTTACTTTCTTAATTTTTTACACGCTATTCTTATATACATATAATTAAATAAGAGAACTTGAAATATCATTGATGATAAATTAAAGTTTGCCAACATACTATGCCTTACATGTTTTTTTTTTGCTAGTTTTATCACATAGTGTTTTATGTTATCATATGAAATATTTCTGAAATATTCTTATTAATTTGAATTAAAACCACTAGAAAAAGGAAATATTTAATGAACGATTTTATTGTGAATAACTTTTTTGTGGATGAACACATTGTCTTGACCACCTCCACCCCGCCCTCTCAGTGCCTGTTCCAGGAATGGCAAATTGGAAATGAATTTTAGATTTTACTGTTACTACGCACATTTTGAAATAAACTCACCAACTTTATCTGGCTTACCAACATTTGATAGTTTTTGCCAAAGTCACGTTGTAACTCCAATACTTACACTTAATGTATAATAAGGATTTCTCGATGGAAGTAATGGATTTTTTTGTCAGCTATAACAGTCATTGTATGGTTTGATCCTACATGACACACTCAATATTGCAATAGAGGATTCTTTGAGGTGGGTCAGATAAAGGTTTTTTTTGGGAGATATACGTTACATAACACATTGCTTTGATCTGATTCTTGTTTTTGATGTCACTGTCCAATGTTAATCCTTGGTATTCACAGTTATAGGAGTGTTCAAATCACTTTATTATTTGCAAATTAAATTATTTTTTTCCTTTGGAGATTATTTTAGTGACTTTATTATTGTATTCATTTATTTGATGATTACAAGTTGTTATTTTATCGGGATACTTAAAAAAATATTTATTATGCACAGTAGTATACTAGGCTACTTCATTGTTATAAAAAAAATATTGATTACAATATTCAGTTACTTCATTAGAATACTTTGACTACCTCACTACAATATTCGATTACTTCATCAAAATAGTTCGAGAACTCATAAGAATATTCCATTACTTCATTACATTTAGTTTATTACTGTTTAGTAATGCAAACATTTTGGTCAATGTTCTATAGAAATAATTGTTGTCATTTACTATAGGACGATCATGATATATATATATATCTTGGTTTATATGAACTCTCTCTTGATGACACTCTTGTCAGACCCAGTACCAGGTTCTTTGTATTTCACCACTAAAAAAAATGACTGGAAAAAATAAAAACAACAATGAGCTTTTAATCGTAACAATAGACATGATCGGTAAATAAATGGCTGAATCATCCAAGTACATATGTATATATATTTCTATCTGTACATAATGTATGAAGACAGTGGGGAAAGTCTTACATTACTACAGGTAGCTGCTACACAGTGATATGGGAATAGAGCTTGGATATCATATCAACTGTGTGCTATTAGGTTTAGGCATTTTTGAGATGACGAAAAACAACTACTTCCACTGAAGGCCAATGTGTGTACATACATATATCATATCATATTTCTTCCCATATTAGTCCACGTTTGGGAATCGATCCCACTGTGAGTTGTGTAATATACGTTACTAGCTGCACCATGCAAAACCTTTGCATACAGTTATATCCCCTTATGCTTGATCGGTAGGCTAGGTTATATTTTTTTTGCTTTCGGCCAGATCCGATTTTTTCATGATTGTATTTTAAACTGGAATACTGCCGTATTCATTCTTTACTTTCGATTTAACGCAGAGCTTAAATCGCTTTTATTATATTATTGTTGTCCATATCATTGACAATGCATTGTTAGCCCTGTGTGTGACAGATGGATGTGCTCTGTTCCAGTTAGGCTCCATGCAGCATTAACTCCACAGCTGTGAACGACTTACATTTGTTTCATACAGGGCAGTACTTTGGTTTTCATTGCATGACATAATATATGTGGAGCTAAACATATTGAGGATTATAATTAGAATAGGATGAAGTCTTCAAGTGGAGAATGTACAATTTACTTTGGTAACTAGACAACATCTGGTTCAATGACTTAATGGGCTAAGGGAGTGTTACAGGTTTACAGTAAAAATCAGATTTGTCTAATGATATTTAATAAGTGATGGTCATCACCCTATGGTGGATGTATCAATTATTGGATGTAAACACTGTTCTCACCCTATGGTGGATGTATCAATCATTGGATGTAAACACTGGACTCACCCTATGGTGGATGTATCAATCATTGGATGCAAACACTGGACTCACCCTATAGTGGATGTATCAATTATTGGATGTAAATACTGGACTCACCTTATGGTGGATGTATCAATTATTGGATGCAAACACTGGACTCACCCTATAGTGGATGTATCAATTATTGGATGTAAACACTGGACTCACCCTATGGTGGATGTATCAATTATTGGATGTAAACACTGGACTCACCCTATGGTGGATGTATCAATCATTGGATGCAAACACTGGACTCACCCTATAGTGGATGTATCAATTATTGGATGTAAACACTGGACTCACCCTAAGGTGGATGTATCAATTATTGGATGTAAACACTGGACTCACCCTATGGTGGATGTATCAATTATTGGATGTAAACACTGGACTCACCCTATAGTGGATGTATCAATTATTGGATGTAAACACTGGACTCACCCTATGGTGGATGTATCAATTATTGGATGCAAACACTGGACTCACCCTATAGTGGATGTATCAATTATTGGATGCAAACACTGTTCTCACCCTATGGTGGATGTATCAATCATTGGATGCAAACACTGGACTCACCCTATAGTGGATGTATCAATTATTGGATGTAAACACTGGACTCACCCTATGGTGGATGTATCAATTATTGGATGTAAACACTGGACTCACCCTATGGTGGATGTATCAATTATTGGATGCAAACACTGGACTCACCCTATGGTGGATGTATCAATTATTGGATGCAAACACTGGACTCACCCTATGGTGGATGTATCAATTATTGGATGCAAGCACTGGACTCACCCTATAGTGGATGTATCAATCATTGGATGCAAACACTGGACTCACCTTATAGTGGATGTATCAATTATTGGATGCAAACACTGTTCTCACCCTATGGTGGATGTATCAATCATTGGATGCAAACACTGGACTCACCCTATGGTGGATGTATCAATTATTGGATGTAAACACTGGACTCACCCTATGGTGGATGTATCAATTATTGGATGTAAACACTGGACTCACCCTATGGTGGATGTATCAATTATTGGATGCAAACACTGGACTCACCCTATGGTGGATGTATCAATTATTGGATGCAAACACTGGACTCACCCTATGGTGGATGTATCAATTATTGGATGCAAACACTGGACTCACCCTATGGTGGATGTATCAATTATTGGATGCAAACACTGGACTCACCCTATGGTGGATGTATCAATTATTGGATGTAAACACTGGACTCACCCTATGGTGGATGTATCAATTATTGGATGTAAACACTGGACTCACCCTATGGTGGATGTATCAATTATTGGATGTAAACACTGGAAAAAGGTTTCTTCAATCAATTGTAAGCTAAATATAGCGCGACTTTTATAAATGTCTGACTTATTTTCTTTCCATTTGATAATTGATCTAATACAATTCTCATTTACTTGTAAATGGTCTGTAATATTTGGTTTAATATAACACTATCATATATTCGGTTTGATTTAACACACATATATCTGGTTTTATTTAACACACACAAACACACAGATATTTCGTTTAACACAAACAGGTATGAATAAAAGTTACTTAAACGCATGTATTAGTGGAGTCAGTATTGACGTCTCTTCTGTACTCATGTAATACTTTATAAATCATTGAGATTATGTTCAGTGAGATTATATGCCCATGTTCTTGTACAAAACAACACCTTCTGAATGGCTTATACTTGAGACCAAATTATTTCATATGAACCAATACACAACGCATTGACATATGATTTCAAACGTAATCCGACTAATGTTTCCTCTATGCCAGTTCCCCCCTCCAACTATTACACTTCACAATCGACTATAATAACTGGTTTGATTTAGTCTAACCAAGGGGGAAAAAACGCAAAATAAAAAGAATAAACGTTTTATTAATTTGATTAATAGATTTAACTATTATACTTGACAGAAGAACATTATATTAAATTGTAGCACATAGAGAAATATAAATGTTTTCATATACTTATAGATAATTGGCCCTTTTATCATGAATAATTTCATATTTGCCGCGACCCGCCTACAATTCGTCCCACACACTATGCAAAACTCACGGGCCTATGCTATTTACAAATCACTTCCATATATATATATATACCGGCTTCAGTTAGCTATTCTTAGTTCTGAAATCTGTACGAGACCGGCTTTTCCCGATAATCAAACTCCTTAGAGTAAATAGGTTGGTAAGTAGTATTGATCAATGAGAGTCTATCAGGTGTGAGACACGGCCAAACTTTTCAGACTACTTTATTTTTGAAACGCAGTGCATGTGAATAAATAAAACAAGCGAATTAATTTTTTTTTTCCATTTTGTCTAAACTATTATCTTCTTTGAAAAGATTGTTTCGTTTCATCAAGAAATGTTGCTTCTATTACTAACTAAATTTTAAAGTATACAAATCAACACTTTTCAATATCACTACAGCATGAGAACATTCCTAACTTAAAATAGATGAACTGAAATACATTTTTGTGTATTAGTAAACATGATCTGTAAAGATGTTACAGATGATACAGGTTACCAATTTCACTTTATGTTTTATATAAAACTAGCTGTATCCCTCCTAAACCTTTGCATAGAGTTATATCCCCTTAGGCTTGATCGGTAGGCTAAGTTATTTTTGGTTTCGGGCAGATCCGATTTTTTCATTATTGTATTTTAAACTGGAATACTGTTGTATTAATTATATACTTTCGATTTAACGCAGAACCCTAATCGATATTATTTATATAAAATGTTTCCAGTTGATTCCTTCAAAGTAAACTTCTATTTAAAATTCAGAAAAGACAACAAATCAACAATGTATAGAATATAAGTTCATCTCTCTACCTCAACATACTGCTGGAATACTTTCAATCTGGCTGTAAAATAAATCAAAGCTGTTTTGAAAAGCAGTTTGTAGTAATCTATGTGTGTATGTGAACCATTTGTTGACATTTATTTCTTCACACACAATACATGTGACGGGTGTCATTTGTCACCTGCTCCTGTGTGCCAACTAGAACGAGGAGGGAATGTTATCTCGAGTGCGATTACACTATCAAATAAACAGACAAATAATTTAGTGATTATCAATTAAACCATCTGATAATTCTATGAACTTTTAAATATGCATTGAGGTATCCAATGTTGCTCCACTTATATCGCATTCTAAATGTTATGCTAACATACATTCCTATAACGGACATACATGCAACTTCAACAATTCTAGGTGTTAGTCAAGCCAGATGGAGTTATCTAACATTAGTCAAGCCAGATGGAGTTATCAAACATTATGACCATCTGTCTCCGGCGTACGCCGTCATTGAACCGTATAGTAAATTGCTCATCTTGACCCTTGTTTCGGCCACTTTGCCCTGTATTCAAACAACAATAACTCTGCAACTTGTTAATTAGTGCACAGTATTTCGTCGTCACTGAAGCAGAGCGAGGCATTGATTTTCTTGTTTCACTGTCAGCCATTTCACGCTGATTTACCTTTTATTTGATGCGCACGCAAGTGTAAGCACATGCACGCTAAATTAGCGCCAACTTACACACATTTCATGACTCTGGAGAGAGAACTGTAAAGATAGTATAGGACAGTTGCTGCCAACTTACATTTCATTCGTCAAGATGATTCTGTAGAGGGAACTGTAAAGATAGTGTAGGACAGTAGCTGCCAACTTACATACATTTCAGCCGCCACGTTAACTCTTTATGTATATCGTAAATCAGTTGCTGCTAATTTACACACATCTCAGTTTCAATGTGGTCAGATTTGTTCCAAATGATTATTTGACCTATAACGGATACAAGTACCATTGATATAACACTATAAAGTATAAAGGCATACCTCAATACATTCTAAATCAACATACATGTTATATGTTTAATAATTCCCTTGAATAATAAACAAATTTGTTGGTAGTGAGTATTCTGATGGAAAATGTGTAGTAAAGACAAACAGTGATTTCTCCTGAACGTTGATCTCATATTGAAAGTTTCACTGACTTTATCTGCTAATTTGATCTCATGTTGAAAGTTTCATTGACTTTATCTGCTAATTTGATCTCAAACTTCTCTTTCTATTCACCATGACCTTTGAACTGATTCCCGGCATTAGTTAACAGTGGACCTGGGGGAAACGTCTCCAAGGACCAGCTTTCGTTCACCATGGCCCGCCATTTCAGCATTTATCTAAGGTCAGCTTGACTCATTGCATTCTGTATAACTTTTAAATAATACGTTCAGATAGATACATTTAGATGTTTTCAAATATTTCAATTAATTACCCTACTCGCAATGTGTGTGTGTGTGTGTGTGTATATGTGTGAATAGTAGCAGTGGCGTACCTGGGGGTGGGGCGGTGGGTGCGGTCCGCACCGGGCGGCACTTTTTATTATTTTTGGGGGGGGGGCGGCAAAAATGTATAGATTAAATTGAAATACCTAAATGAGAGGACGGCAAAATCGTCTTTCGCCCTGGGCGGCCGATACCCACGGTACGCCACTGAATAGTAGAGACAAACTACTGGTGTAAAGACCTATAAATGATGGTGAAAGTTACTTCTGAAGATACAACTGAACAATGTTAACTTTAATTGATGAATTATTCAGTTAAAAAGCAGTTATTAAATTATTTATTCAAAATAAAATACATTTTATTCTAAATACCTAAACTTATTTCATATATGCATGCTACACAATATAATGATTTACTTGGCAAAGTTAGACATACTGGCGTCTGGTGCTGCTGTTGAAGGCTTATCACAGGTCTGACTCTACTTTGGTGCACCAGCCCGTCAGTTAAATCAGATTAGAAATATTTAAAAACCAGCATAACTAATCCTAACCTTATCCAATTACCAATCAGGATTGCGTAATGAAGAGGCTGTTTGTTTCATGTTTCTTTGATCTACAGTCTCCGTGTTATTTGATTGGAGGATATTCACACGGAATTAATTGATAACTTGCTGTACATTACAAGCGAGTAGTCGTGCAATGTCGTTGTATTTGACATGTATTGGTGCAATGTCGTTGTATTTGACATGTATTGGTGCAATGTCGTTGTATATGGCATGTATTGGTGCAATGTCGTTGTATTTGACATGTATGGGTGCAATGTCGTTGTATGACATGTATTGGTGCAATGTCGTTGTATGACATGTAGTGGTGCAATGTCGTTGTATATGACATGTATTGGGGCAATGTCGTTGTATATGACATGTAGTGATGCAATATCGTTATATGACATGTATTGGTGCAATGTCGTTGTATTTGACATGTATTGGTGCAATGTCGTTGTATGAAATGTAGTGTGCAATGTCGGTGTATGACATGTAGTGGTGAAATGTTGTATGACATGTAGGGGCGCAATGTCATTGTAAGACATGTAGTGGAGAAGTGTTGTTGTATGAAATGTTGTGGTGAAGTGTCTTTGTATGACATGTAGTAGTATAACACACATTCGTATAACACACATTCGTTTAACGCACATTCGTATAACACACATTCGTTTAACACACATTCGTATAACACACATTCGTATAACACACATTCGTATAACACACATTCGTATAACACACATTCGTATAACACTTTACCTCTTTGAGCTTAAAATTCTGTTTTTCCTTTCATTTTGTTTTCCCCTATAGTTGACATGTCCTTTTGTTCTGTGGGATGTTAATGTTGTCAATACTAACTGTGTTTTCTCCACCATGACATTTTGTTTTCCCATATAGTTGACATGTCCTTTTGTTCTGTGGGATGTTAATGTTGTCAATACTGTGTTTTCTCCACCATGACATTTTGTTTTCCCCTATAGTTGACATGTCCTTTTGTTCTGTGGGATGTTAATGTTGTCAATACTAACTGTGTTTTCTCCACCATGACATTTTGTTTTCCCCTATAGTTGACATGTCCTTTTGTTCTGTGGGATGTTAATGTTGTCAATACTGTGTTTTCTCCACCATGACATTTTGTTTTCCCCTATAGTTGACATGTCCTTTTGTTCTGTGGGATGTTAATGTTGTCAATACTAACTGTGTTTTCTCCACCATGACATTTTGTTTTCCCCTATAGTTGACATGTCCTTTTGTTCTGTGGGATGTTATGTTGTCAATATTAACTGGGTTTTCTCCACCATTACATTCCCCCCATAGGTGGTTGGTACTTTTGTTGATAACATGGCGTCAGTACATATATCCTGCATGCTCCCTTTTTAAGATGTACTACAAAAAGTGTGTGCGCCAGTCACTCTTGTACTAATAAAATTACACATTTTCAACATTAACACATTTTAGACTTTGCATGTCTTTCAGACTCTATTAGTTCACCCCATATTGTCCCTCAAACTTTTATTTAGTCAATATCATTTCTATAAATGTTTTATAGTCGTCCCACAAGTCCATCCAGCTTTAAATGGGTACCTGACTTAAGTTGGGGAAGTAAAGGCGGCTGGGCGTTGTGCTAACCACACAACCCCTTCATATGCCGAGGTTATAGAAACAGATAAATTCTACACTTCATCTGCCCCTATGGCCCTTTAGGGCTAAGGGAACTTTACTTTTTTTACTTTTACTATTTCTATAAACATTTGTAAGATTTAAGCCCACAGACCTTTGAGGTAAGGCATTTGGTTAAAAATACTTTATCGTATATTTTAATAAATGTAGTTTTTTTTTAAATTTTAATCTATTACATATTTTTTTCTAATTCTACGCCGGTCTCTAATCCATCACCCTACGCTCAGACACAAGTCCGTAATCCATCACCCTACGCTCAGACACAAGTCCGTAATCCATCACCCTACGCTCAGACACAAGTCCGTAATCCATCACCCTACGCTCAGACACAAGTCCATAATCCATCACCCTACGCTCAGACACAAGTATATAATCCATCACCCTACGCTCAGACACAAGTCTATTATCCATCACTCAGACACAAGTCCGTAATCCATCACCCTACGCTCAGACACAAGTCTATAATCCATCACCCTACGCTCAGACACAAGTCTATAATCCATCACCCTACGCTCAGACACAAGTCTATAATCCATCACCCTACGCTCAGACACAAGTCTATAATCCATCACTCAGACACAAGTTTATAATCCATCACCCTACACTCAGACACAAGTCTATAATCCATCACCCTACGCTCAGACACAAGTCTATAATCCATCACCCTACGCTCAGACACAAGTCTATAATCCATCACCCTACGCTCAGACACGCACAAGTCTATAATCCATCACCCTACGCTCAGACACAAGTCTATAATCCATCACCCTACGCTCAGACACAAGTCTATAATCCATCACCCTACGCTCAGACACAAGTCTATAATCCATCACTCAGACACAAGTCCGTAATCCATCACCCTCACTCAGACACAAGTCTATAATCCATCACCCTACGCTCAGACACAAGTCTATAATTCATCACCCTACGCTCAGACACAAGTCTATAATCCATCACATATTTTTTTCTAATTCTACGCCGGTCTCTAATCCATCACCCTACGCTCAGACACAAGTCCGTAATCCATCACCCTCGCTCAGACACAAGTCTATAATTCATCACCCTACGCTCAGACACAAGTCTATAATCCATCACCCTACGCTCAGACACAAGTCTATAATCCATCACCCTACGCTCAGACACAAGTCTATAATCCATCACCCTACGCTCAGACACAAGTCTATAATCCATCACCCTACGCTCAGACACAAGTCTATAATCCATCACCCTACGCTCAGACACAAGTCTATAATCCATCACCCTACGCTCAGACACAAGTCTATAATCCATCACCCTACGCTCAGACACACGTCTATAATCCATCACCCTACGCTCAGACACAAGTCTATAATCCATCACATATTTTTTTCTAATTCTACGCCGGTCTCTAATCCATCACCCTACGCTCAGACACAAGTCCGTAATCCATCACCCTCGCTCAGACACAAGTCTATAATTCATCACCCTACGCTCAGACACAAGTCTATAATCCATCACCCTACGCTCAGACACAAGTCTATAATCCATCACCCTACACTCAGATCAGACACAAGTCTATAATCCATCACCCTACGCTCAGACACAAGTCTATAATCCATCACCCTACGCTCAGACACAAGTCTATAATCCATCACCCTACGCTCAGACACAAGTCTATAATCCATCACCCTACGCTCAGACACAAGTCTATAATCCATCACCCTACGCTCAGACACACGTCTATAATCCATCACCCTACGCTCAGACACAAGTATATAATCCATCACCCTACGCTCAGACACAAGTCTATAATCCATCACTCAGACACAAGTCCGTAATCCATCACCCTACGCTCAGACACAAGTCTATAATCCATCACCCTACGCTCAGACACAAGTCTATAATCCATCACCCTACGCTCAGACACAAGTCTATAATCCATCACATATTTTTTTCTAATTCTACGCCGGTCTCTAATCCATCACCCTACGCTCAGACACAAGTCCGTAATCCATCACCCTACGCTCAGACACAAGTCCGTAATCCATCACCCTACGCTCAGACACAAGTCCATAATCCATCACCCTACGCTCAGACACAAGTATATAATCCATCACCCTACGCTCAGACACAAGTCTATTATCCATCACTCAGACACAAGTCCGTAATCCATCACCCTACGCTCAGACACAAGTCTATAATCCATCACTCAGACACAAGTCTATAATCCATCACTCAGACACAAGTCTATAATCTATCACCCTACGCTCAGACACAAGTCTATAATCCATCACCCTACGCTCAGACACAAGTCTATAATCCATCACCCTACGCTCAGACACAAGTCTATAATCCATCACTCAGACACAAGTCCGTAATCCATCACCCTCGCTCAGACACAAGTCTATAATTCATCACCCTACGCTCAGACACAAGTCTATAATCCATCACCCTACGCTCAGACACAAGTCTATAATCCATCACCCTACACTCAGATCAGACACAAGTCTATAATCCATCACCCTACGCGCAGACACAAGTCTATAATCCATCACCCTACGCTCAGACACAAGTCTATAATCCATCACCCTACGCTCAGACACAAGTCTATAATCCATCACCCTACGCCCAGACACAAGTCTATAATCCATCACCCTACGCTCAGACACAAGTCTATAATCCATCACCCTACGCTCAGACACAAGTCTATAATCCATCACCCTACGCTCAGACACAAGTCCGTAATCCATCACCCTACGCTCAGACACAAGTCCGTAATCCATCACCCTACGCTCAGAAACAAGTCCGTAATCCATCACCCTACGCTTAGACACAAGTCCGTAATCCATCACCCTACGCTCAGAAACAAGTCCGTAATCCATCACCCTACGCTCAGACACAAGTCTATAATTCACCACTCAGACACAAGTCTATAATCCATCACTCAGACACAAGTCCGTAATCCATCACCCTACGCTCAGACACAAGTCTGTAATCCATCACTCAGACACAAGTCCGTAATCCATCACTCCACGCTCAGACACAAGTCTATAATCCACCACCCTACGCTCAGATACAAGTCTATAATTCTTCACCCTACGCTCAGACACAAGTCTATAATCCATCACCCTACGCTCAGACACAAGTCTATAATCCATCACCCTACGCTCAGACACAAGTCTATAATTCATCACACTACGCTCAGACACAAGTCCGTAATCCATCACCCTACGCTTAGACACAAGTCCGTAATCCATCACATTACGCTCAGACACAAGTCTATAATTCATCACACTACGCTCAGACACAAGTCTATAATTCATCACACTACGCTCAGACACAAGTCTATAATTCATCACCCTACGCTCAGACACATGTCCGTAATCCATCACCCTACGCTCAGACACAAGTCTATAATCCATCACCCTACGCTCAGACACAAGTCTATAATCCATCACTCAGACACAAGTCTATAATCCATCACTCAGACACAAGTCTATTATCCATCACTCAGACACAAGTCTATAATCCATCACCCTACACTCAGACACAAGTCTATAATCCATCACCCTACGCTCAGACACAAGTCCGTAATCCATCACCCTACGCTCAGACACAAGTCTATAATTCATCACCCTACGCTCAGACACAAGTCCGTAATCCATCACCCTATGCTCAGACACAAGTCTATAATTCATCACCCTACGCTCAGACACAAGTCTATAATCCATCACCCTACACTCAGACACAAGTCTATAATCCATCACCCTACACTCAGATCAGACAAGTCTATAATCCATCACCCTACGCTCAGACACAAGTCTATAATCCATCACTCAGACACAAGTCCGTAATCCATCACCCTACGCTCAGACACAAGTCTATAATTCATCACCCTACGCTCAGACACAAGTCTATAATCCATCACTCAGACACAAGTCCGTAATTCATCACCCTACACTCAGATCAGACACAAGTCTATAATCCATCACCCTACGCCCAGACACAAGTCTCTAATCCATCACCCTACGCTCAGACACAAGTCTATAATCCATCACACTACGCTCAGACACAAGTCTATAATCCATCACTCAGACACAAGTTTATAATACATCACCCTACACTCAGACACAAGTCTATAATCCATCACCCTACGCTCAGACACAAGTCTATAATCCATCACCCTACGCTCAGACACAAGTCTATAATCCATCACTCAGACACAAGTCTATAATCCATCACCCTACACTCAGACACAAGTTCATTTCTATGAATATTTTGTTAGAGCAGAGGTTGTCAAACTTTTAAAACCTTGTTTACTTGTCAAACAAATACTATTCATTATGTGTACGTTACAAATACTATTCATAATGTGTACGTTACAAATACTATTCATTATGTGTACATTACAAATACTATTCATTATGTGTACATTACAAATACTATTCATTATGTGTACATTACAAATACTATTCATTATGTGTACATTACAAATACTATTCATTATGTGTACATTACAAATACTATTCATTATGTGTACATTACAAATACTATTCATTATGTGTACATTACAAATACTATTCATTATGTGTTCATTACAAATACTATTCATTATGTGTACATTACAAATACTATTCATTATGTGTACGTTACAAATACTATTCATTATGTGTACATTACAAATACTATTCATTATGTGTACATTACAAATACTATTCATTATGTGTACGTTACAAATACTATTCATTATGTGTACATTACAAATACTATTCATTATGTGTACAATACAAATACTATTCATTATGTGTACGTTACAAATACTATTCATTATGTGTACGTTACAAATACTATTCATTATGTGTACGTTACAAATACTATTCATTATGTGTACGTTTTAAATACTATTCATTATGTGTACATTACAAATACTATTCATTATGTGTACATTACAAATACTATTCATTATGTGTACATTACAAATACTATTCATTATGTGTACGTTACAAATACTATTCATTATGTGTACGTTACAAATACTATTCATTATGTGTACATTACAAATACTATTCATTATGTGTACGTTACAAATACTATTCATTATGTGTACATTACAAATACTATTCATTATGTGTACGTTACAAATACTATTCATTATTAGTACGTTACAAATACTATTCATTATGTATACATTACAAATACTATTCATTATGTGTACGTTACAAATACTATTCATTATGTGTACGTTACAAATACTATTCATTATGTGTACGTTACAAATACTATTCATTATGTGTACATTACACAACTTCAACATCTGTTATTGTTAAAGACACCTTTGTGCTAGATACTTAAACTACAGACACAACCAGCTCACCGAGTCAAACACTACATCACGAGCTGCAAGTGACAAAGGAGGGGGGGGGGTCACTCACAGAATCACTCACAGAATCACTCATTGATTCATACTGATATTACATGTTAGCTTATTTTCATTGAAATTTTTTTTTTTCGTACGTTTTAATTAGATCTTCTAAAATTTCAATGATGAAATGTGTTTAAAATGAATAGAATGTGTCACTTACTTTGCAACACTTTAACCTCATAAATTATTGAACCAATGGTGGTCCTTTAAAGTTAATTCGCTTTCATACACCGTGTTATAATATCCATGCTTCTGTTAATCTTCAACTATTATCGACCATTTACCAGTTTTAATTGATGCGTTTTTTTTTCCGATGAATTAGTCACTGATATTATCTGCTACTGATATTATCTGCTACTGATATAATCTGCCTCTGATATTATCTGCCACTGATATTATCTGCCACTGAAATTATCTGCCACTGATATAATCTGCCACTGATATTATCTGTCACTGATATCATCTGCCACTGACATTATTGGTTAATGAGTTTTATCTCAATGACTACCAATTTGAATTTATTTTTTTCCCCCAACTATTACCAAAAAGAAATCTTAACAAAAAAAAAACAACTTTGACACGTCACGTTTACCCCCCTCCCCCCTTCTCCCCCCCCTTAAAGGCAGAAAACTTTACTCTCAATACCGAGTTAATGACATTAATTATGAAGCTGTCAAAAAACATTCATTAAAATCATCAAAAAGCTGTTTCAGTATTGACAATTTTAACTACTAACACAACAACTATTAACAAGTGTTTGACTGTATATAAACACTAGCTGTACCCGGCCATGTGTTGCCGTGGCTAGGCCCTATGTAATGTAACAGTAAGTATTGAGAAAGCCCTTGTTTATAATTCTGTTTATTAAAAAAGAAAAACAGACACATTCTAGAAAAAAATTATTATCAATAATTTAAAACTATAAACAAAGGAAAATGAGTTCTGTTGGGAAAAATAAAAGTTTCTAAATGTATTTTTATTAATGCAGTGCTTTTGGGTGAAATTTCGGAGTTATGATTAATAGCGTGAATCCTGTTTACATGGTTGATAAAAAAATACTGACGAAATAATAATTTGTAAACTAAAGTATAAAGGAATAATTTACGAACCTGTTTGTTAATTAAAACAAAATACTGGCGAACTATTAGTTTGCACACGACGGATTTGTTTATTTTAAAACACTCTGTGACTTTTGAATTACCTCCCTTGGTTTAAAAAAAAGTAAAGTGCAGTAAAGTAATAATTTTAGCACACCGATCGATTAAATACATTTTTTAAAAATATTATAGATGTGATGTCAATATATATATAAATATATATATAAATATATATATATATATATATATATATATATATATATATATATATATAATCAACACACCAAGTAATTCTCAGCAATTTTGTGTTTACATTTTAAGGCAATTGGTGAAGAACTTTTGGAGTTATGATTAATAGCGGGAATCCTGTTTACATTTTTTATTTATATAGATAGAGGCTGGTAACCAAATGAAAATGTTTTTGGACTGAAATATCCTGATAGATGTTTGGAAAGTTTGTATGAAATAAAATGAGAGAATGAGTGGAAGTGATGGTCTGTCATACATGTACTTGTTTAGTTGATTAATTTATTCCAAAGTAATTTCAACTAGTGTATGTCTGTCAGCTGGTGTTTCTCAGCTAGTGTATGTCGGCTGGTGTTTCTCAGCTATTGTATCTCAGCTAGTGTAGTGTGACATAATGTTGTTGATATATCATTCTGTTATCTGTCCACAAAATAGTTAAAAAAAACTTTTTGTCGATGCACCTGAATCTGTCAAGTTCCATGATCCACATACACACAGTCCTCTCGCACAACACACACACACAGTCCTCTCGCACAACACACACACACAGTCCTCTCGCACAACACACACACACAGTCCTCTCACTACACACACACACAGTCCTCTCTCACAACACACACACAGTCCTCTCGCACAACACACACACACAGTCCTCTCGCACTACACACACACACAGTCCTCTCGCACAACACACACACAGTCCACTCTGCACAACCACACACAGTCCTCTCGCACAACACACACACACAGTCCTCTCGCACAACACACACACACAGTCCTCTCACAACACACACACACAGTCCTCTCGCACAACACACACACACAGTCCTCTCGCACAACACACACACAGTCCTCTCGCACAACACACACACAGTCCTCTCGCACAACACACACACACAGTCCTCTCGCACAACACACACACACAGTCCTCTCGCACAACACACACACACAGTCCTCTCACACAACACACACACACAGTCCTCTCGCACAATACACACACACAGTCCTCTCGCACAACACACACACAGTCCTCTCGCACAACACACACACACACAGTCCTCTCGCACAACACACACACACAGTCCTCTCGCACAACACACACACAGTCCTCTCGCACAATACAGACACACAGTCCCCTCGCACAACACACACACACAGTCCTCTCGCACAACACACACACACACAGTCCTCTCGCACAACACACACACACAGTCCTCTCGCACAACACACACAGTCCTCTCGCACAACACACACACACAGTCCTCTCGCACAACACACACACAGTCCTCTCGCACAACACACACACACAGTCCTCTCGCACAACACACACACAATCCTCTCGCACAACACACACACACAGTCCTCTCGCACAACACATACACACAGTCCTCTCGCACAACACATACACACAGTCCTCTCGCACAACACACACACAGTCCTCTCGCACAACACACACACACAGTCCTCTCGCACAACACATACACACAGTCCTCTCACACAACACACACACACAGTCCTCTCGCACAACACACACACACAGTCCTCTCGCACAACACACACACACACAGTCCTCTCGCACAACACACACACAATCCTCTCGCACAACACACACACAGTCCTCTCGCACAACACATACACACAGTCCTCTCGCACAACACATTCACACAGTCCTCTCGCACAACACACACACACAGTCCTCTCGCACAACACACACACAGTCCTCTCGCACAACACATACACACAGTCCTCTCGCACAACACACACACACGCACACCCCCGTGACGTTACATAGGTCACGTGGCTTATCAATGTTAGTGAGTCGAGTATGTTGTTGTTTTATACTGCCAGATGTCAATATCTCGCCAAACCCTCTCCCTCCCTCCCTCCCTCCATGGCACGTCCACGGTCTATTTTTGACCCAACCACTAAAACATTGATAGATGGCCGGAGATAAACTGGAGTGTGTGAATGTAGTGTCATGATTGAGATGAAGTGTGTGAATATAGTGTCATGATTGAGATGAAGTGTGTGAATGTAGTGTCATGATTGAGATGAAGTGTGTGGATGTAGTGTCATGATTGAGATGAAGTGTGTGAATGTAGTGTCATGATTGAGATGAAGTGTGTGGATGTAGTGTCATGATTGAGATGGAATGTGTGATTGTAGTGTCATGATTGAGATGGAATGTGTGATTGTAGTGTCATGATTGAGATGAAGTGTGTGAATATAGTGTCATGATTGAGATGAAGTGTGTGGATGTAGTGTCATGATTGAGGTGGAATGTGTGAATGTAGTGTCATGATTGAGATGAAGTGTGTGAATATAGTGTCATGATCGAGATGAAGTGTGTGAATATAGTGTCATGATCGAGATGAAGTGTGTGAATGTAGTATCATGATTGAGATGGAATGTGTGAATATAGT
The DNA here is from genome assembly GCA_021962125.1 of Bulinus truncatus. Classification (NCBI taxonomy): domain Eukaryota; kingdom Metazoa; phylum Mollusca; class Gastropoda; family Planorbidae; genus Bulinus; species Bulinus truncatus. The sequence goes on from JAGDYQ010000333.1 coordinate 40,833, forward strand.
GTCATGATTGAGATGGAATGTGTGAATGTAGTGTCATGATTGAGATGAAGTGTGTGAATATAGTGTCATGATTGAGATGAAGTGTGTGAATATAGTGTCATGATTGAGATGAAGTGTGTGGATGTAGTGTCATGATTGAGATGAAGTGTGTGGATGTAGTGTCATGATTGAGATGAAGTGTGTGAATATAGTGTCATGATTGAGATGAAGTGTGTGGATGTAGTGTCATGATTGAGATGGAATGTGTGATTGTAGTGTCATGATTGAGATGAAGTTTGTGAATATAATGTCATGATTGAGATGAAGTGTGTGAATATAGTACCATGATTGAGATGAAGTGTGTGGATGTAGTGTCATGATTGAGATGAAGTGTGTGAATATAGTACCATGATTGAGATGAAGTGTGTGGATGTAGTGTCATGATTGAGATGAAGTGTGTGAATGTAGTGTCATGATTGAGATGAAGTGTGTGAATATAGTACCATGAATGAGATGAAGTGTGTGGATGTAGTGTCATGATTGAGATGAAGTGTGTGAATGTAGTGTCATGATTGAGATGACGTGTGTGAATATAGTGTCATGATTGAGATGACGTGTGTGAATATAGTGTCATGATTAAGATGAAGTGTGTGAATATAGTGTCATGATTGAGATGAAGTGTGTGAAGATAGTCTCCTTACCATGAAGGAGTATTGAACATCATTTTCACCAATGTTCAATTTTAAATGACCGAAAACAAACTATCTAGCATCATTGAATATAATTATGTGTGTCTCTCGCCTACTTGACTCCAATACAAAACAATTTATATATTGCACTAATTCAATGCTAACCTACGAAATTCTTCACCTAAACATTGGAAAGGCTTGTTGAAGTACTCTGTATCTTTTAGTTCAGTCCTGTGATATTCTCAACAGCCTGTACATCAACACCCCAGTCATGTGACTGTCACGTGTCAAATGTTTCACACCCCTTCTCCGCTCCACCCGCACCGAGACTTAACTTCGCTGTTTTAAACTTTTATATTGATTTCTGTTTAGATCATGTGATGGAATCGACGGTCACAGTTGGTTGGTTAATGAAGCGGTTAATTAAATGGGATGAAGCAGGTGGGCTGAGAGTTTAGTAGCATCAACATATCGACGACATCGTTGAGATGTAGCCAGGCATTGAATCAGTCAAGACATCGTTGAGATGAAGCCAGGCATTGAATCAGTCAGGACATCGTTGAGATGTAGCCAGGCATTGAATCAGTCAATACATCGTTGAGATGTAGCCAGACATTGAATCAGTCAATACATCGTTGAGATGAAGCCAGGCATTGAATCAGTCAAGATATCGTTGAGATGTAGCCAGGCAGTGAATCAGTCAAGACATCGTTGAGATGTAGCCAGGCATTGAATCAGTCAAGACATCGTTGAGATGTAGCCTTTCTGGTCCGCATTAGATGAAAACTGATTATTATGGGCTACACACAACAACTAGAGCTGATGGTAGGAAACTAATCTATGGGCTATGTTTAGGGTTTGATAACTGGACCGCATCCATACCAGTCTCGGGCTAAGCACCGTTGTGTTTGCTGTCGGGTTTGTGAGATTACTTTCTTGTTAACTTTTTTTAAATACATTTATTATTTAAATAATCTAGACAACACAACTTGTTAATTCGGTAATAAAAAAATGCTTTTTGAAACAACTTCCTCAATGTTAATAAATACCGTGTAAAAACTGATTGCTTAAAATCACAGTCTAGCCTTAGTAAATCTTCATTACATTCTTTTAACCGAGTCTACGTATGAAGTATAAGAAGGAGTTCGATATAGAATGATCCAGATACGTACAACATAAATTATTAGTCTCGGAAAAAAAATGGCGGCAGTCGAATGTTGCGACGCGTACGAGGATGATCATTCTGGAAGAAATTATCTTCTGAAGTAAACAAGGAATACTGCCACCATATTTATTTCTTCGATTTCAAAAAATACATACCGTTGCATCAAAGTGTAAACTTATACACAATTTGATTGCGTATTAATGTCAGCTTATTCTTGTGTTCAATATATAACCTTTGTTGTGAAGATTATCACAGAACCTTTAAACATTGAAAGCTACACTTATCATTAATGGAGCCTAACCTTTGTTGTGAAGATTATCACAGAACCTTTGAACATTGAAAGCTACACATATCATTAATGGAGTCCATACAAAAATACGGATTTCAAGAAAGAGATTATTTTTGTTATCAAGAGATTTTAAATACACTTTTTTTCCCCCGTTTTCTCATCAGATCCGTAATTATGCAAATTTTACTCTGATTACCCCCGCCTCCCTTTTCTAAAGCTGCAACTCCAGTGTCCATGAAATAAAACAATGTTCACCATCATCAACAAACTGTGGAGTCAGGACATGCACGCCATCTTCACTCACTTCATTTGTACGAAGAAAAAAATAATAATCCCCTCATTCATGAATAGCATTGAAATTATTGAAGACATCGCCGGGAAACAAAGAATGGCAATGAGATATTAATACGCCTGACAGATTTGGGATTATTTTCTGATATGCTCCTCATTGTCTGGACGAAATGTCCAAATACAGTCTGCTGTTTTGTACAATCATGAAAAAGTGAAAAAAGTCTAGATTATTTCAATCTAGCCAGTTTTTTTAAAACTATAATCTGGATTTTGTGCTAGGGAGACGTCCGATATAGATATCAGTCAACACAAAACACTATAACATTTTTTTTGCTAAAAAATATTCTTTGTCAAAATTTGGAATTTTATTGCTATGTAAAATTGAAAATACATAAAGCTCATATAAGTTCAAATATTTCTAGAAGTTATTCTACCAACACTGAGTCAAATATTAAAATATTTCTAGAAGGTACTCAACTACCAATGAGTCAAATAGTAAAATATTTCTAGAAGATACTCTACCAACACTGAGTCAAATATTAAACTATTTCTAGAAGGTACTCTACCAACACTTAGTCAAATATTAAAATATTTCTAGAAGGTACTCTACCAACACTTAGGCAAATAATCAGAGTGGTTCTCTTCCTTTTCTAATTATTTGATAATTGATAATGTTCAATTAAAATAGATTATTATTTCGTAAATGCTGGATTCTACTTTTTTAATAGTCTCTCCATATTCAGTGCATATTATTTTCACACAACATTTCAATTTATCTCAAGCGTTAACGCTGTTATGTAAAATTTTATACTAAAGTATAGACCAGTCTGTCCAATAAGTTGGTACCGGATCATTTGCTCGGTGAATGTCTAGTGCAGAACTGGTCGATCTTTCACCATTCTCAGACTATTTCTTTTTAATTTTTCTTTTTATAAATCATCTTGTGTTTCTTTGTAAACCTCTTAAAATTTTTTTTTCTGGCTCATTACACATATATGATCACACAAAAATGTTCTGGCTCATTACACATATATGATCACACAAAAATGTTCTGGCTCATTACACATATATGATCACGCAAAAATGTTCTGGCTTATTACACATATATGATCACACAAAAATGTTCTGGCTCATTACACATATATGATCACACAAAAATGTTCTGGCTCATTACACATATATGATCACACAAAAATGTTCTGGCTCATTACACATATATGATCACACAAAAATGTTCTGGCTCATTACACATATATGATCACACAAAAATGTTCTGGCTCATTACACATATATGATCACACAAAAATGTTCTGGCTCATTACACATATATGATCACGCAAAAATGTTCTGGCTTATTACACATATATGATCACACAAAAATGTTCTGGCTCATTACACATATATGATCACACAAAAATGTTCTGGCTCATTACACATATATGATCACACAAAAATGTTCTGGCTCATTACACATATATGATCACACAAAAATGTTCTGGCTCATTACACATATATGATCACACAAAAATGTTCTGGCTCATTACACATATATGATCACACAAAGCGTAATTTTGTAGGCAGGGCTACCATTGAGTTAGAAAAGTGTTTTGTACTGTAATGTACTGTTCTGTAGTGTACTGCACTTTACTGTACTGTACTTTACTGTAACCTTTTTGTGTCTTAAGAGTAGGAACACAATGATCGTCAACTCTCAAACAAATTGTGTGGCCTTACAAGAGAGAGCTACAAATGTATGACGACCGTTGCACTGACAAGTAAATCATTCAGCCAGCAGTCTACATTCTTAAGTCCTAATCTATTCGGTTCAATATGAATCAATATTTTAACTCTTTGTTACAGCGGGTCAGTAAAGTAAACAAAGGTCAGAAAACAGAACGTGTGTCAGGACAGGAAGTCGATTAAGTCACATGACATTGAATGCCAACATCTCGTTCGCCCCGTTTTGATCCTATGCCACCGCTGTCCCTGCGGACATCTCCTCGTGCCCCCATTGTTCAGTGTACACGTCATCGTCATTGATGTATGTCCGCCCCCCCCCTCCTATTTACATAAATGTGTGGAGGTGTGTTACTCAATCTCAGGATTTGTTGTCTGATAGCAATCATTATGTTCACACTGTCTTCAGCCATTGATGGTTACAGCTAGAATTGTATTATCTGCATTACACTATTGTCCAAGTTCAAGTGAGCACCTGCTAGAATTGTATTATCTGCATTACACCATTGTCCAAGTTCAAGTGAGCACCTGCTAGAATTGTATTATCTGCGTTACACTATTGTCCAAGTTCAAGTGAGCACCTGCTAGAATTGTATTATCTGCATTATACTATTGTCCAAGTGAACACCTGCTAGAATTGTATTATCTGCATTGCACTATTGTCCAAGTTCAAGTGAACACCTGCTAGAATTGTATTATCTGCATTACACTATTGTCCAAGTTCAAGTGAACACCTGCTAGAATTGTATTATCTGCATTACACTATTGTCCACGTTCAAGTGAGCACCTGCTAGAATTGTATTATCTGCATTACACTATTGTCCACGTTCAAGTGAGCACCTGCTAGAATTGTATTATCTGCATTACACTATTGTCCAAGTTCAAGTGAACACCTGCTAGAATTGCATTATCTGCATTACACTATTGTCCAAGTTCAAGTGAGCACCTGCTAGAATTGTATTATCTGCATTACACTATTGTACAAGTTCATGTGAGCACCTGCTAGAATTGTATTATCTGCATTACACTATTGTCCAAGTTCAACTGAGCACCTGCTAGAATTGTATTATGTGCATTACACTATTGTCCAAGTTCAAGTGAGCACCTGCTAGAATTGTATTATCTGCATTACACTATTGCCCAAGTTCAAGTGTGCACCTGCTAGAATTGCATTATCTGCATTACACTATTGTCCAAGTTCAAGTGAGCACCTGCTAGAATTGTATTATCTGCATTACACTATTGTCCAAGTTCAAGTGAACACCTGTGTTCTAGGTGCACTGGGTCAAGTCTATATAATACCCAGGTTAAAACAAATGGAAATGTTACCTCTAGTTCAGGGGAGGTAAATCGAATTTATAACCAAGTGCCACAAGATAGAGAGAATTGCATGTGTCAAAGAATGAAGCTAATTGATTATATTTTTGGGTCTACCAGTATCTTCTTATGTTTTATAGTAGTGTTTTTACTACAATTTATTAGTGTTCTTTTTTTAACAACTTTTTGGGTTGCCAGGAATATCTGGCGCAATGCTTTAGTCTTTAGTCTACAGCGAAAAATACATTGAGTCTCTAGTCACATTCCTACTACAACACACAATACATATAGTCTCTAGTCACATTCCTACTACAACACACAATACATTGAGTCTCTAGTCACATTCCTACTACAACACACAATACATTGAGTCTCTAGTCACATTCCTACTACAACACACAATACATATAGTCTCTAGTCACATTCCTACTACAACACACAATACATTGAGTCTCTAGTCACATTCCTACTACAACACACAATACATTGAGTCTATAGTCACATTCCTACTACAACACACAATACATTGAGTCTCTAGTCACATTCCTACTACAACACACAATACATTGAGTCTCTATTCACATTTCTACTACACTACAACACACAATACATTGAGTCTCTAGTCACATTCCTACTACAACACACAATACATTGAGCCTCTAGTCACATTTCTACTACAACAGACAATACATTGAGTCTCTAGTCACATTTCTACTACAACACACAATACATTGAGTCTCTAGTCACATTTTTACTACAACATACAATGCATTGAGTCTCTATTCTGTCACATTGGGGACGTGTTCTTGCAACCGGAAATACTATTACAATTTATTTTACGGTGGTTGGTAAATGCCCTAATTTCCCATTGCAAAATCGACCGGTCCTTACAAAATGTCTCCCTAAAAAATGTTTTCTAAACATGAGGTTTGTTTCACATAGTAGATGACGTCAGTCTAGTGGCCTGTCATTCAGTGAATTACGTCAGTCTAGTGGTTTGTCATTCAGTGAATTACGTCATTCTAAGTGATCTGTCATGAATTGTTAATACTTAGCCTCTCTCTCTGTGGGTTGGATTCATTATTTTGTTGGTTTAGGCAACGTGCTTATGAATCTTTCCTTCTCTGTGTTTCCCAGCTTATTCCCAGATAACTGAACTCAAGAAAACAAATATCATTTCTGGTCCAAAGATATTTCAAACAGGACAAGTAAATCTAAAATAAATAACAATTTTTCACACCCCCATACCCCCCCCCCCATTCACTTATTACATTCTGTTTTAATATGGGTCCAGATATGAATGATGATTTATTTAATGAACTATTTTGATTTGGTCTGTTTTCTAGCATGTTTACTGTAATTGTTTAAGTTAGTGGATACTTTTGGACCACTGTTTATTTCATAATTTAATAAACGATGAAATTAACTAGAACGTCCAGACCGTATTTATATACGACTTTATTACTGACAACAAAATAGGATTTACATTTTAAACATATCGAAAAAAAAACTGTTGACTAATACGATGCAGAGATAAGGAGATTTGACTGTTGTGAATAATAATAAGTTTATTTGACTAACTACATAGATTCAATCCAGTGACTAATTACATAGATTCAATCCAGTGACTAATTACATAGATTCAATCCAGTGACTAATAACACAGACTCAACCCAGTGACTAATTACATAGATTCAATCCAGTGACTAATTACACAGATTCAACCCAGTGACTAATTACACAGATTCAACCCAGTGACTAGTTACACAGATTCAACCCAGTGACTAGTTACACAGATTCAACCCAGTGACTAGTTACACAGATTCAACCCAGTGACTAGTTACATAGATTCAACACAGTGACTAGTTACATAGATTCAACCCAGTGACTAGTTACATAGATTCAACCCAGTGACTAGTTACATAGATTCAACCCAGTGACTAGTTACACAGATTCAACCCAGTGACTAGTTACACAGATTCAACCCAGTGACTAGTTACATAGATTCAACAAAGTGACTAGTTACATAGATTCAACCCAGTGACTAGTTACATAGATTCAACCCAGTGACTAGTTACACAGATTCAACCCAGTGACTAGTTACATAGATTCAACCCAGTGACTAGTTACATAGATTCAACCCAGTGACTAGTTACACAGATTCAACCCAGTGACTAGTTACACAGATTCAACCCAGTGACTAGTTACATAGATTCAACCCAGTGACTAGTTACATAGATTCAACCCAGTGACTAGTTACATAGATTCAATCCAGTGACTAGTTACATAGATTCAATTCAAGTTCTAGTATCATCCCGCGCCCCCATCTTAGTGTATCACTGACCACTAAACATTCTACTAATGAGGTCAATAAACTGTCCATTCAGCACATTACCCTCAGGTCGTCCACTCAACGGACCCTATTAAAAATAACAGAAGTAGCCCTGAGTCAGGCTATTGAATTCGTCCAGAAGTTTCATTGTATCAATATATCCTTAGTTCATAGCCTCACCTCACGCTAACTTATGTTTTGATTCTTACAACTTAGAGATACCAAAACACACACGCGCAACTTTGCGGTTATCATAAGGTCATTGTATAATTAAATGGGTCAATTTATGTTATGAACAAAATAGAGGATACGAATTAATCAAAGCATTAGTTAATTAAAAAAATATAATATATCCCAACTGAGATCTTTTGTTTTTATGAAACGTAAATTTTGCAGAAATTTTTTTTTTTACAAGATCGACTTTTTAAAGATAATTTTACTCACGAAATTTGTTACGAAGTACGCGGCTACCTAGATCGTCGAAGATTATCACAAATGTTTACGTTTGACGATTTGAAAATGCTATCTGTTAGACAACAATAATTTGAATGATGATATTTTATTACTTTTTTATACTTTAACTTCTCATATAAAAAAAAAACAACTACAGAAACCATTTAAAACTATAGAATTTTTAAAAAACATTTATAGTATCAAGACACAGTCAAGAAGCAGTGAGTACTGTTTTAAACAGGAAACGGTATTATTGATTGTTACTTTCGATCTGAAGTAGACAGATGGACATAATAGAGACGAGAAATATTTATGTAGATATTTTATTACTTTTATAAATATGGAAGATATCACTAGTTTATACTTTGTTAGAAACATGTTTATTTTATTGGTAATTTGTAACATATCTATGTAGACACCCAATGGTAGAGCTCTTTTGCCTAAAATTTTACCACGTTGATTCATTTTTGAAAGTTTTATTTCTGATAGTCTTTTAATTCTTTTCATTACTAGCAGGCAAGAAATACTGAGTCAAATTTGTCTTTAATAAAATTAACTGGCCACAATTAGGAAGTCGATTTAGCAGACGTCTATCAATTTTGATTAGTCATACCCGCGGTGTAGCATAGACCGCCCTAGCATTATAATAATATTTTTTTTTTAAATAAGCAATCATACTCAATAAAAAAAAAACAACTATTAAAACAAAGGTTCTATAAAAATTTGCCATAGTCGATAGTACAATGGCCATGGAGGCACCACGGGAGATATAGCGGGGACTTTTAGCCATAACTATCAGGTCGACAGTCGAGCGCTTTAACACACGACCATCCGTCCCAGGAGATAATAGTAACTTCGTCTGATTGTGTACTCAGTCTAACAGTCACTATTATCACTAACTTATAAAGAGTGGCGTCTTCAACAAGTTTCTTCCGAACTAAATGTTGTCAGTTGGTACAGTAATGTCCCGAGGACCCCCCCCCCTCCCCACCCCGTATTCCGGAGTAAACAACATGATTATTCACTGAAGCACTTGTCAGAGTGGGCCCCGGACGCCAAAAGCTCTATTTATCAAGAGCCGCTCTATACTTTTAGATTCTAGAGCAAACATGGGCAAAGAAATGCAAACATGCGCTCCACTTCTCTTTGTCCACATCAAGGACGTTTACATACAATCTACATGAGTTCATCTAAAGTTTTAAACTTCTCTCTCGACCACCCATACCAAAACGCAGACGTGAAGTCAGAAAAAGCGAGTGAACCTTGTTCAATGCGTCTTGCTTGCTCTGGTGTATTCGGGAATTCCGCGAAAGCGAGTATATATAGATGCGACTTGCGTCTTGCTTTCTTGCTCTGATGAATTATATATATATACTTATAAGACGTATTTGTTGTCTGTCTGTCTGTCTGTTCCCTTATAACTCAAGATCCAGATAACCAAAAAAACGTGAAATTTGTTACACATACACATAATTACATGGGGAAGGTTATAAGACATGTTTCGTTTCATCTGGATGGGTAGTTTAATTGTAATTAATTTTTTTTTATTTTAGTATTTTACTATATTAAAGTAATCTCGACTGCGCCATAAATAAAATTCCTCTGTGACGTCATTTCCCGATGATTGAATAGAACTTGCGCGCTGGTGCTGTATTGTGCCTTTGTGATGCAAAGAATTGTTGATATTTTTTCATGCTTCCCTATTTGTACAGCTTGAGGAAGTTAAAGGAATGAAGAAGGATTTTTAGAAGAAGTGTGAAGCCATACTAATAAGTATTTATATATATATATATATATATATATATATATATATAGAGAGAGAGAGAGAGAGAGGGAGGGAGGGAGGGAGAGATAAAGAGAGAGAGGGGGCAGGGGGGAGAGAGAGGAAAGGAGGGTAGGAGGGAGGAAGGGAGGGGGATGGACAGGGGGAGAGAGGGAGATGGGAGAGGGAGGGAGAGAGGGAGGGAGGGAAGGAAAGAGAAAGGAAGGGAGGGAGAGAGGGGGTAGGGAGGGAGAGAGGGGGTAGGGAGGGAGAGAGGGGGAGGGTGGGAGAGAGGGGGGTTAGGGAGGGAGAGAGAGGGGGAGGGAAGGGAGAGAGGGAGAGAGATGTTGGGAGAAATGGGAGGATGAGATAAAGAGAGAGGGGGCAGGGAGGGGAGAGAGGGAAGGAGGAAGGGGAGGGAAGGAGGGGGGATGGACAGGGGGAGAGGGGAGATGGGAGAGAGAGGGAGGGAGAAGGAGGGAGGGAGAAAGGAACGGAGGGAAAGGGAGAGGGAGGGAGGGAGAGAGAGCGGAAGGGAGGGAGGGGGTAGGGAGATAACAGAAGGTAAACAGAAAACCTTATTTTAAACCCGGGCAAAGCCGGGTACTTGCAACTAGTATATATATATATATATATATATATATATATATATATATATATATATATATATATATATACTAGCTGTACCCTGCAAAACCTTTGCACAGAGATATATTCCCTTAGGTTTGATCAGTAGGCTAGGTTATTTTTTATTTTGGACAGATCCTTTTTTTTCACGATTTTTATTACTATTGTTTACGTTTGACGATTTTAAACTGGAAAGCTATTGTACAAATTCTTTACTTTCGATTTAACGCAGAACCCACACCGCTATTATTTATATAGATAGAAAACGGGAAGGACGCATTTTCTTTAGCAGGACATATGTTGTGAATCTGTAAACAAATTATCAGCGTATCATATGACCTGTTATATATCTGTGAACTGTGTATATCATATGACCTGTTGTATATCTGTGAACTATGTATATCATATGACCTGTTGTATATCTGTGAACTGTGTATATCATATGACCTGTTGTATATCTGTGAACTGTGTATATCATATGACCTGTTGTATATCTGTGAACTGTGTATATCATATGACCTGTTGTATATCTGTGAACTGTGTGTATCATATGACCTGTTGTATATCTGTGAACTGTGTGTATCATATGACCTGTTGTATATCTGTGAACTGTGTGTATATTTCTTGAAAGAAAGTAAAAACACCGTTTAATATATAAACAAAAATCAACATCTTTCTCAATGGTTGGTGTCTATGTGTAACGTCTCACACACACATATTGTAGAATACATATCCAGTAAGATAATATAAGTAAAGATGGCAACGGTGAAATAAATCTCTGACTTGAACAATTCCATATAATATCACAGTAGTCATAAAATAGCTACAGCCTTCACAGAAGAACCAGCACAGTAGTCCAGAGAATTTATATAACATTGTAAGAGAAACAAGTTGTCTTAGAATGTTGCCCTAGATTGTTGTCCTAGAATGTTGCCCTAGATTGTTGTCCTAGAATGTTGCCCTAGATTGTTGTCCTAGAATGTTGCCCTAGATTGTTGTCCTAGAATGGTGCCCTAGATTGTTGTCCTAGAATGTTGCCCTAGATTGTTGTCCTAGAATGTTGTCCTAGAATGTTGTCCTAGATTGTTGTCCTAGAATGGTGTCCTAGATTGTTGTCCTAGAATGGTGTCCTAGAATGTTGTCCTAGAATGGTGTCCTAGATTGTTGTCCTAGAATGGTGTCCTAGATTGTTGTCCTAGAATGGTGTCCTAGATTGTTGTCCTAGAATGGTGTCCTAGATTGTTGTCCTAGAATGGTGTCCTAGATTGTTGTCCTAGAATGTTGTCCTAGATTGTTGTCCTAGAATGGTGTCCTAGAATGTTGTCCTAGATTGTTGTCCTAGAATGTTGTCCTATAATGGTGTCCTAGAATGGTGTTCTAGAATGTTGTCCTAGATTGTTGTCCTAGAATGGTGTCCTAGAATGTTGTCCTAGAATGTTGTCCTAGATTGTTGTCCTAGAATGGTGTCCTAGAATGTTGTCCTAGAATGTTGTCCTAGATTGTTGTCCTAGAATGGTGTCCTAGAATGTTGTCCTAGAATGTTGTCCTAGAATGGTGTCCTAGATTGTTGTCCTAGAATGGTGTCCTAGATTGTTGTCCTAGAATGGTGTCCTAGATTGTTGTCCTAGAATGGTGTCCTAGATTGTTGTCCTAGAATGGTGTCCTAGATTGTTGTCCTAGAATGGTGTCCTAGAATGTTGTCCTAGATTGTTGTCCTAGAATGTTGTCCTAGAATGGTGTCCTAGAATGTTGTCCTAGAATGTTGTCCTAGATTGTTGTCCTAGAATGGTGTCCTAGAATGTTGTCCTAGATTGTTGTCCTAGAATGGTGTCCTAGAATGTTGTCCTAGAATGTTGTCCTAGATTGTTGTCCTAGAATGGTGTCCTAGAATGTTGTCCTAGATCTTAGTCCTAGATCCTAGAATGTTTTCCTATAATGGTGTCCTAGATTCTAGAATATTGTCCTAGAATGTTGCCCTAGAATTTTGTCCAAGAATGTTCTCATCGCCTGTAACTGTAGATCCCCCCAAAATGCACGAGCGGTCGTTTTATGAAAAATGTCTGAATAATTGATGAGGCTGAACTCAGTGGGGGATGATATGTTTTGTTACTTACATGACGTTTATTGTACCCATGGCCTGCATTATATAGTTAACTCTCTTCTCACTCAGGACTACGGAGCGATCGATAATCGGATCGGTATCGGACCGTTATTGGCTCTATCGGTTAACTATGTGACCGGCCGTTTTTTCGGCTGCCGATACATTTTTTTTTTTTCAACTTGTGGTTTGCACATTTTTCAAAAACTATATAATACTTATTTAATAAAATGGTATTTTAAAGTAAATATTTATTTAATAGAATGAGGGGACAAAAAATGTTGCTGTTTATTAAACGTAATCTCCCACACGTTGACAATCAGTACTAGTCACAGTTGTCAACACTTCACAAATCTAGTAACTCTAAACTGGTTTTGGTTTACAGAGTTAAAGTTTACTTACAGACTTCCAGTTAACTGTTCACCTGAGTGAAGTGATTTACTGATATAATTAAGTGTTTTTAATTTTTCAAACTTTTTAAAAATTCTGCATCAAGTAAATTCAGTAAAAATTACAAAGATTAAAGAAGAAAATTATTTTAATTTCATTACAACTTTCACAAGTTAGTGAAGTTACTGTTAACAATTAATATATTTTTACTTTTTAAGTTTGACATTAATTATTTACAAATTTATCTTACTTGTCTGTTTGTGTACAAGTAAAAAGTAAAAGCAACAAATTGTTTGTTATAAGTTTAATTTTAAACAATAAACATGCAGATTTCTCAGATTATGCAGGCGTGGTTTGAGTTTCTGACTTTGGTCTTCCGGTCTGTCTTTTCAAATATTTTGTACTTCTATTCTTCTTCATCTGCAAGACACCCTTTCATTGATAGCAAAATATCGGTATCGGTATCGGCAAAAATGCGAGGGAAAAATATAGGTATCGGACTATCGGTAAAAAGGCATATCGGTCGCTCCCTACTCAGGACATACACCGTTGTAAGTGTAATATTACATGTGTATTGGACAGGGTAACACTTCAATATGCTACATTCTTAGTTAGAATTTAGACACTTTTTCATGTTGACACTTTCACATTTTGTAATTTAAAATTTTTGATAATTTAACATTTTACACCATGGAATGCTGAACAAATTGACATTTTACCTTTTGGCGAGGATTTGTCAGGTTTTTAATTCCTGATGTTGACTCTTCTATCATATTTGAAGTGTTTGCAGGTTTACAAACTTGACATACTTATTCTTTCTTTTATATATATATATATATATATATATATATATATATATAGAGATAGAGAGGGATATATAGAGAGAGAGGGAGAGAGATAGAGAGAGAGAGACTACTGTTTGTGTATTCTGGGATAATTTCCTTTACCGCTGTCTTCTTCAATAAAAACAATCAACATATATTTAGGTAATAGATGTTTAGAAACATTCTTAGACCCACAAACAACAGATTTATGTCCATTTAGGCAATCAATACATATTTTGACACATGAGATGAATGTTTTATACCAGACCACATAATGACATCGTTAGACCAGCATCTTTATTGATTGGAAAACTTCAAGGCTCTTAATATTTGGGATTATTTATACTGTATTGAAGGAAAAAAAATTCTGCTTTTACTTTTAGTTTTATAAAATCACTAGTTGCAAGTACCCGGCTTTGCCCGGGTTTAAAATAAGGTTTTCTGTTTACCTTTTGTTTTCTCCCTACCCTCTCTCTCCCTTCCTCTCTCTCCCCCCTTTCCATCCCTCTCCTTCCCTCTCTCCCCCTTCCTCCCTTCCTCCTTCCATCTCTCTCCCTCCCTGCCCCCCTCTCACTCTTTATCTCCCATCCTCCCTCCTTCCCTCCCTTCTTTCTCCATCCCTCCCTCTCCCATTCCCCTCTCTCCCTCCCCCCTCCTTCCACCCTAGTTTCCTCTCTCTCCCTCCCTGCCCCCTCTCTTTATCTCTATCCCTCCCTCTCTCCCACCCTCTCTCTCTCTCCCTCCCTCCGCTCTACCTTCCAACTCCCCCTCTCCCTCCCTTCCTTTCTTTTTCCTTCCCTCCCTTTCTCTCTCCCTCACCCCTTCTCTCTCCCCCTCTCCCTCTCCCCCTCCCTCCCCTTCCCCTCTATCCCCCTCCCACCTTCCTCCCTCCAACCACCCTTTCCTCTCTCCCCCTATCCCCTCTCTCTCGCTTTATCTCTCTCCCTCCCCTCTCTCTCTCTCTCTCTATATATATATATATATATATATATATATATATATATATATATATATATATATATATAATATATATATACACATATTATTATGGCTTCACACTTCTTCTAAAATCCTTCCTCATTCATTTACCTTCCTCAAACTGTACAAATCAGGAAGCATGAAAAAACAACAACAATTCTTTGCATCACAAAGGCACAATACAGCACCAGCGCGCAAGTTCTATTCGATCATCGGGGAATGACGTCACAGAGGAATTTTATTTATGGCGCCATCGAGATTACTTTAATATAGTAAAATACTAAAATAAAAAAAAATTAATTACAATTAAACTACCCATCGAGATGAAACGAAACCTGTCCTATAACCTTCCCCATGTAATTATGTGTATGTGTAACAAATTTCACATTATTTTGTTATCTGGATCTTGAGTTATAAGGGAACAGACAGACAGACAGACAGACAGACAGACATCAAATGCCTCTTATAAGTATAGAGATTTTGAGAGTTAGAACGCTTTTCTTTTCGCTTCTTACCATTAGACTATTTTTTTTAAATTTTCAACAGTGTTTGTTAAAAAAGTATTCAAGTGACAGTATGTTAAAGATATCCTTTTTGTCAATATAGAAACAGATTTTCGAAAGGTTTTGTTTCATTGGGAGTAACATGAAATGTTATATCCATTTATTTTCGTTATGTTAGATTTACATTTGTTTAGTGTTAAGGTAATTCATCTCCTTGTCTTGTCTGTATGTCGTTGAATAGTTTTAATATTGTACACTGAATATATATAAATCGTTTACTGGTCTAGTCTTCTCTAGGTTACATGGTATCAAATGCACCTTGTTTACTTCTAAAGTTGTTTAGCATATTTGAATTAATGAGAGTCACGAGTTAATCATTGATTTACGGATTACTCCGAATTGTATTATTGAAGCTCCAAAAAAAAAAAAAGTCGTTGGAATAAAAAAAAATGAATTCTAATAAAGATCCGTAATGGATTAATTCTGATTCCTACGGTTCATTCTGTATTCCCATGGTTCATTCTGTACTCCCATGGTTCATTCTGTATTCCCATGGTTCATTCTGTATTCCCATGGTTCATTCTGTATTCCGATGGTTCATTCTGTATTCCTACGGTTCATTCTGTATTCCCATGGTTCATTGTACTGTTAGTTTTAAAACGTAACCTTGTGTCCATGAACTTCGGGCTCAATCGAAATGGTCCATTTGCCGTAGGGATACATTCATATTTAGTATAGTCTCTTGTTAAAACAACAAACTCTATTTGTGAATGATATCACAGCATATAACACTGTGTGTATTGATATCACAGCATATGACACTGTGTTTATTGATATCACAGCATATGACACTGTGTTTATTGATATCACAATATATGACACTGTGTGTATTGATATCACAGCATATGACACTGTGTGTATTGATATCACAGCATATGACACTGTGTGTATTGATATCACAGCATTTGACACTGTGTTTATTGATATCACAGCATATGACACTGTTTATTGATATCACATCATTTGACACTGTGTGTATTGATATCACAGCATAGGACACTGTGTGTATTGATATCACAGCATAGGACACTGTGTGTATTGATATCACAACATATGACACTATATGTATTGATATCACAGCATATGACACTGTGTGTATTGATATCACAGCATATAACACTGTGTGTATTGACATCACAGCATATGACGTCCATATTGAGATCGTAACAAATGAAATAGTTCTCATTGAATTAGTAACTCATGACGTTAGTACTGATATCTTATCAAACGGTGTTTGTATTTATATTCTGAAAATGAATGTACTCACATTGTTATTGGTGGGAATAACGTTTTTCGTTTGAATATTTTAACATAAGATGTTCGGGTTGATATCGTAGCAAATGACTTTTTTTTGCAAGCAATCTAGATGTCATTCTGTGACCTTGTACTGTTTAAACATTCCCACCCCCCCACCTCTCTTTGTATCCCGCTGGCTGACCGGACATTAAAAGTGATCATCTAGACGTACACGCTGGTCATGTGTGGACTAGACTAGACCAGTTATTGGACAATGTTTTATTGTTGATTGGACCCTACATCCTGGCTCCAGCTTTCATCCCACACTTTTTGTTTTCTCGTGGATTTAAAAAAAAAAAAGTTTTTTTTCCCTTCGATTTTTCTGTATGACCGTTTCTAGAGACCGATTTAGACGTTTTATAGTTCTATCAGCATTTGGGAATTTTAATTTTCAAGATTGATAAAAAAAAGTAAATTTAAAGATTATGAAACTGTTTGATTTTCATGTACTATTTTGAACAATGAAATTTACAAAGTGAATTGTAAAATGGAATATCTCAAAACGACTACATGGAAATACATTTTGTCTTGTCTTCTTGTTGACACTATAACTTGGTTTAGAAAATACCTTTCCCTATTGTCCTCTTGTTGACACACGATAATCTCATATACTATTCACCAAACATTTCATATACTACTCACCATAAATTTCATATACTACTCACCATACATTTCAAATATTACTAACCATACATTTCATATACTACTCACCACACATTTCATATACTACTCACCATACATTTCATATACTACTCACCATACATTTCATATACTACTCACCACATATTTCAAATACTACTCACCACATTTCAAATACTACTCACCACATGTTATATACTACTCACCACATTTCATATACTACTCACAATACATTTCAAATACTACTAACCATACATTTTATATACTACTCACAATACATTTTATATACTACTCACCATACATTTCATATACTACTCACCATACATTTCATATACTACTCACCATACATTTCATATACTACTCACCATACATTTCATATACTACTCACAATAATTTCATATACTACTAACCACATATTTCAAATACTACTCACCACATATTTCAAATACTACTCACCACATTTCAAATACTACTCACCACATTTCATATACTACTCACAATACATTTCAAATACTACTAACCATACATTTTATATACTACTCACCGTACATTTCAAATATTACTCACCATACATTTCATATACTTTTCTTCTCTGCCTACTGGTGTACATATACAATTGAAGCTTGTAATATATTCATTCAAAGTTAATGTTACAGACTGAGTCCTTATCTCTAATGAAACAAAAAAAATAGTTTCGGCTGCTGTCCACCTTGTTTGCAATCTTTTAATTTAATCGTCCTTTTATCAGATGGACAACCTGCGTCATGTCCTCTGCGTCATGTCCTCTGTGTCATGTCCTCTGTGTCATGTCATCTGTGTCAGCTGTAAACTCTCTTGCTTCCTAGAGCATCGTTGTGTCCAGTAAAGTTGATATAATGTCTTACAGATATTCTTTTTAGATGGCTGGTCAGCTGTTAAATACAGGTCAGCTGTTACATACAGGTCAGCTGTTAAGTACAGGTCAGCTGTTAAGTACAGGTCAGCTGTTAAGTACAGGTCAGCTGTTAAGTACAGGTTAGCTGTTAAGTACAGGTCAGCTGTTACATACAGGTCAGCTGTTAAGTACAGGACAGCTGTTAAGTACAGGTCAGCTGTTAAGTACATGTTAGCTGTTAAATAAGTTCAGGTGTTAAATTAGCCTCCCCCCACTACTCTCCCTACCCCAGATGCACGTGTTCGGAGTGAAGCATTTTATGTTTGAGACAGAATGAAGGTAGACACTGACTGTAGAATGAAGGTAGACACTTACTGTAGAATGAAGGTAGACACTTACTGTAGAATGAAGGTAGACACTGACTGTAGAATGAAGGTAGACACTGACTGTAGAATGAAGGTAGACACTTACTGTAGAATGAAGGTAGACACCGACTGTAGAATGAAGGTAGACACTGACTGTAGAATGAAGGTAGACACGGACTGTAGAATGAAGGTAGACACTGACTGTAGAATGAAGGTAGACACTGACTGTAGAATGAAGGTAGACACTGAATGTAGAATGAAGGTAGACACTGTAGAATGAAGGTAGACACTGAATGTAGAATGAAGGTAGACACCTACTGTAGAATGAAGGTAGACACTGACTGTAGAATGAAGGTAGACACTGACTGTAGAATGAAGGTAGACACTGACTGTAGAATGAAGGTAGACACTGACTGTAGAATGAAGGTAGACACTGACTGTAGAATGAAGGTAGACACTGACTGTAGAATGAAGGTAGACACTTACTGTAGAATGAAGGTAGACACTGTAGAATGAAGGTAGACACTGTAGAATGAAGGTAGACACTGTAGAATGAAGGTAGACACTGACTGTGGAATGAAGGTAGACACTGAATGTGGAATGAAGGTAGACACAGACTGTAGAATGAAGGTAGAAACTTAATGTGGAATGAAGGTAGACACTGAATGTAGAATGAAGGTAGACACTGAATGTAGAATGAAGGTAGACACTGAATGTAGAATGAAGGTAGACACTGACTGTAGAATGAAGGTAGACACTGACTGTAGAATGAAGGTAGACACTGACTGTAGAATGAAGGTAGACACTGACTGTAGAATTAAGGTAGACACTTACTGTAGAATTAAGGTAGACACTTACTGTAGAATTAAGGTAGACACTTACTGTAGAATGAAGGTAGACACTGACTGTAGAATGAAGGTAGACACTGACTGTAGAATGAAGGTAGACACTGACTGTAGAATGAAGGTAGACACAGACTGAAGAATGAAGGTAGACACCGACTGTAGAATGAAGGTAGACACTGACTGTAGAATTAAGGTAGACACTGACTGTAGAATTAAGGTAGACACTTACTGTAGAATGAAGGTAGACACAGACTGAAGAATGAAGGTAGACACCGACTGTAGAATGAAGGTAGACACCGACTGTAGAATGAAGGTAGACACCGACTGTAGAATGAAGGTAGACACCGACTGTAGAATGAAGGTAGACACCGACTGTAGAATGAAGGTAGACACCTACTGTAGAATGAAGGTAGACACCTACTGTAGAATGAAGGTAGACACCTACTGTAGAATGAAGGTAGACACTGACTGTAGAATGAAGGTAGACACTGTAGAATGAAGGTAGACACTGACTGTATAATGAAGGTAGACACTGACTGTATAATGAAGGTAGACACTGACTGTATAATGAAGGTAGACACTGACTGTAGAATGAAGGTAGACACTGACTGTAGAATGAAGGTAGACACTGACTGTAGAATGAAGGTAGACACCGACTGTAGAATGAAGGTAGACACTGAATGTAGAATGAAGGTAGACACTGAATATAGAATGAAGGTAGACACTGAATGTAGAATGAAGGTAGACACTGACTGTAGAATGAAGGTAGACACTGAATGTAGAATGAAGGTAGACACTGACTGTAGAATGAAGGTAGACACTGTAGAAGAAGAGAGACACTTTATAAAGAACTGCATTGTTTGTCATTTTACTCCTGTTTAGGTTTTTAAATTTATCTTCTAGGTTTGTTTCGCCTGAAACTCCGACTCTATAGCTGAATACAACCTGCCATTCAAATGGAGGTTAACAAATTAAACCTTAGTTTCCAGTGAGGTCTACACAAACACACTAATGTGAGACAAGCGTCCACTGTAATACTTACCTTTTCTAAAATGTTCAGACTACTGATATTCTACAGCCATTTCAGGTTGATTCACATCGCTATGTAGTCTACATATTCACCGACACCATGCATATAAATACTATGTATAGTTTATTTTCAAGTTCCTTGACTTGATTTGTTCTATAAGATGGTATTATTGGCATTCCAGACCATTGATTTATTTGTGTTGGTGGAACACACGCCAGTGGAATACAGTCTGTCTGTGTCAATAAGTCTACTAGATGTCTGTCTACTGGCAGACAGTAAGATAATAGTCCACGGTCAGCAAGTGGCGATACTAACTTAAAGTACCAACAGTAAACGAATCAGTCTACAGACTAAATGTTTTGAACTCTGAGCAAACGTTTATTCCTTGTCCGCCTTGTTGTTCTCTCGGTCTAAATTCATCGCTTCAGTTTCAGTATTCTACTTTGGAATGCAATCATACACAAGGAATTTGATTTTTTTAAAAAAATCCAGCAAGAGAAATGTGATTTGCGCTCACAGTAAAAACAAGTCTCGCTTTGCGCTCACAGTACAAACAGAAGTCTTGGTTTGCATTTAAAGTACTAACAAAAGTCTTAGTTTGTATTTAAAGTACTAACAAACGTATCGATTTGCACTTGAAGTACATATAGGAAAACACAGAAGATTAATTGGTTTATAGGCTACCAACATGGGTTTATTACGAGGCTATTTTGTCATGTTTACATGACCTTCTTCATTTTGTCATGTTTTTTTTCGTCACATGACTTGTTATTTTTAGTTCTAAGACCAACATATTTTTTTAAAAGTGTGATTAAATTTCTTCAGACCTTTATAAGACCTTTGTGACTTTTTGATCTCGGAGGATAAAGTAAACTTTTTTTTTTCTTCCAGGGTGAAAATATCAATATTTAGCTGCAGAGATGTAACAGTTTTTACTTACCAGATGAAGCTGTGATGTTTAGATTAACAACGATAAATATCAGAGATAGTCAGGGCCGTATTTACAGGCAGGCCGACTAGGCCTTAGCCCAGGCACCCCGCGGAAAAAGGAGCCCCAAAATGGTATATTGTAAACAATATGTAAAAAAAAATTGAAATAAAAATCTTAGATTACATTTTGGAATTAAAAAAAAAAATTAGCAGTATTTTGTATAGTTTTCCAAACCGGCCCTCAACTTTTTAATGGCCTATGTATGGCCCCTAAAATTGTAAATTCGGCCCTGGAGATAGTTAATGTGACTCGTAGATATTTAGGAAATAATTTGCATAACAGATAATTTTCTTAATTCCTAGATGGTAATAATTATAATTTACATGTACTCCAAAAAAAGAAAACTGAGAGGTTTGTAAAATATTTGCAGCTAGACTGCTAGAGGATAGAAAACTCCAACTCTAATAAGATGAAATACTTCTGCCATATGCTTCTTGATTGAAGTCTTAGCTACGTTTGGTATATCACAGTTATATCAAGTTATTTTATTCTGACTCATCTCTAGCCTACTTTGATGGTTTCTATAGTAACACCCGATAAACATTAATTCTCCAATAAACCTCCTCCGAAATATGAGAGCCTAAATTCTATAAAAATCAAGGTAAGCTACCCTGGTAATATTCACATTTGTTTAGTTTCCACTATAGACGTGATGCACAAAATGATACTTCTGAATCTTGGTTAAGTCACGGACAGATGTTCAACAACAATTCTAAATCACATGGCTGATAATAAACGGCTGGCAAAATGTCGAGCGCTATTTTAAGTTGCATGCAGTGAACACATAACTTACACCTTACGATATCTTTCTTAAGTTTCTCTCTCCAGCGAACTTCCAACTACTTACGTCAGCTACACTGCTACATGACACATCAACACTCATCCTGAATACGTCACTTTTATATTATATTTTCACCAATTCTCTCCCTTTCTATTCGAATTTCCCCCCATGGTGTCATTTCAAGGCAATGTATCTGTTAGTTATCTGCTCTTGATTTAAATTATTGACGCCACTGTGACCTTGACATTGTGTGTGTGTGTGTGTTAGTGTGAATGTGTGTGTGTGTTAGCTATGCACCCTGCGGCCTTTTATCAGTCCGTAATTTCTCGCCTCTGCGCCATACATCATTCTTCACCTTCTAGCCTGGACCATCTGGATTCATCCATCTTACAATCACATCACTGGCCCACCACAAGTCTGAATGTTCCAGGAAACAGGGGAGGGGAGGGTAAAAGAGTGGATACATCAGTGTCAAACTGGAGGTCCCAATGTTCACTTTCTGATTCTATTATCGGCCGTCTAGTCGTGTGGAGCAGAAGAAACAAACACGGTGCTGTGTTTTCTTTTGAAGATATCTACTTCTGACTGAAGATGTTTTTCTTTATATCCCACGAAAGTTATTTGAATAAGTAAATGTGAAGTGATCGTTCAACGTATACATCAAACATATATGGCGAAATATGTCAAAAACAAAATATAATGTGTAAATCCAGTTAACATGAAATGTACTCTATGAAATGTAGTCTTAAGAGTTTTATTCCCTGTCATCTCAAACAATTCATCAGAAACGGTTATCGGTGATTTCCCAATGATTTGGAGTATCGGAATCGTAATCGGATATTTTACATACAATTAATCGGAACTTATCTGTCATAGTAGTTCCTGGAATACGAATCGATATTGGGAATCGAATCTGAATCAGTACTTTAGATAATAAAAGTAACTGGTTGTTAAATTTTTTTCCTCGTCCCATCATTTAAGAAAAAAACCCTCATTTTTTTTTTACAATATTCCAAAAAATGTTTATTTCATCCATGTTCCAATGTCTGTCATAACAATAAACTGTATAACCCCCCCCTTCCCCAATAATTTTGATGTTCATGAAGAATTCTGAAATAGAACTAATTGTCTTCAACCATTTCAAACTGAATTATTTTTCCATTTCATTTTCATTGAATTCAGAACCAACAATGTCCCAATTATATGAACATTATTTTTGCACTAGCTGTACCCTGCAAAACCTTTGCATAGAGTTATATCCCTTAGGTTTGATCCGTAGGCTGGGTTATTTTTGGTTTCGGGCAGATCCGATCTCTTCATGATTTTATTACAATTTAAAGTTGCAATATGTTGTAGAAATACTAAAAAAAAAAAAATAAAACAAACGAACAAATATTCAAATGGACTTATTTCACATTTTGGCCTTTGGATTTCATGTTTGAAAACCGCAGAAACAACTAAAAACTGTAGATTTAAAAAAAAAAACATTCATCGAATCGAGACGCCGGAAAGACGCCATCTTGAATTCTGGATTTCTACTTTCGATATAACGCAGACGCGAGACCGCTATAATTTATATAGATGTATGGAGGTTTGTACAAGAAATGGTAAAGCTATGTAGGGAAAATTGTTGGTGCATCGGTGTGTTAGATCTCTTTGTGTGGGTTTCACTGAACTCCTGCACATGGTTGACTATTGCACATGGTTGACTCTTTACGATGTTAACACAACTTGTGTGATGTCATCTTTTTACATACATTAACACAACTTGTGTGATGTCATCTATTTTACGTTCGTGAATACAACTTGTGTGATGTCATCTTTTTACATACGTCAACACAACTTGTGTGATATCTCTTTACTTAGTTTCTTGGTACTTATTCCTAATACTGGCTAATCTCAGTAGACGGCAAGACAAAAGATTGTGTTCAACAGATGTTTCCGAACTCGAAAGACCATCAGATACTTTTAACCAAAGAAGCCTCTGTTGTATGTTTTTTTCTCAATCGAAATTTGTATTTTTTTAGCCCTTGTATTATGCTTATGTATTAATTCTATGCCAGCTCCACTGTCACATACATTTCCGTTATTTTCATCTCCTTAAATTTCTATTTGTGTCTCGGTTTAGAAATATTTCATATAAAATATACAAAGGGTCGGTCTCGCGTGGTAAGTTTTATAAAATAACTGAAAGTGAAACAACTATTTATCGACCGTTCCATTTGCGTACACAAATATTATAGTGCCAGACATTAAATATTCATACAGTCAAGTAAACTCACCCTGCTGTTTCTATGGTCAGCCTTTATCTGATGAAAAATTTAAGCGACCGATGACTGAAAGATTGGGTTCATACTATTGAGCTCATTTATAACAGAGTCGAATGATAACAAGATAACATCTAGCTAATGCCAGTGATATCAAGTCACACATATCAACATATTGGCTGCATAGTTTGTTATTTACAATATAACTGTGTATTAAACAACTTCTTCAGTTTATTATTTGATTAGAACACGAGGAAATGAAACACTTTGATTTGAATCAAAATTTCATAACAATCTTTTTTTTTTAATATTATGACTACTATAAGATTTAACTGGAATTTTAATTTCATCGAGTTTGTGAACTATTTTTATGTTTGGAAACTTTTTTAATTCCTGTTTGTAATTAATAGATGAATAAAATACTTAGCTGAGCTCAGATAAAGTGCTGAAAGTTAAATACAATATTTAAAAAAAACCCTTTTCAATTTTTATATATATTTTTATTATACTTTAGAATGAATTATAAACAAGAGATCATGACATTAAAATGTTAAGGACTAAACTTTCTTGTTTCTATCATAAATACTGTAGTATTTCAAAAAAATATGAATTAAAAAATGTTTTATTAACAGTTTTTTGAATGTGATTATAACATTGAATAAAGTACTGGTATCTCCTGTGTAACAATCATACACCATGAATGTTTTACTTTGTTCTACTAAAATGTATAAAGTGAAATCGTAATTATTATCAAACATTTTTTCTAAATATTTTCCTTCACTGATAAGTTTCATTGTAACAATGGTATGGGTTGATGCTGTGCGTGGGCTAAATGTTGAACGTACAGATGACGCAGCCAGCGCCCAGTAAAAAAGTAAAGTTCCCTTCTTAGCCCTAACGGGCCTTCAGGGCAGATGAAGTGTAGAATTCATCTGTTTCTATAACCTCGGCATATGAAGGGATTGTGTGGTTAGCACAACGCCCAGCCGCCTTTACTCCCCCAACTTAAAGTCAGGTACCCATTTAAAGCTGGGTGGACTTGTGGGACGACTTTGATACACATTTTCACCTGGAAAAATTCCACATGGTCCTCACCGAGGATCAAACCCAGGACTCTCAGGTCGACAGTCGAGTATCTACACCACTCGGCCACCCGTCCCACCAGCGCCCAGTACACTGTAACAAAAGCACTGGCTGACTTAGTGTTGAATGATTTACATAGTGAAGAATTATTTTTGTTAGAAACAACTTATTGTGTTTCAATTTTTCGTCCATTTAACAAAAAAAAAGTTCCAGGAAGATATCGATCAGTCGTTCTCCTTTCATCTTGGTCAACTTCTATTTGTTTACTTGGTGTAATCAAAGTCTGTGTAGTCCCAGCCACGTGTAAGTCTCACAACAATCAATGTATCGATACACAGGTGAACTTGAACGTCTTTTTATTTCCAACAGAATCATGGACAAAACAAGATCATGTTTCCTTTCAAGTTTTTTTAATGCCATTTTTAAAAATCGATAGTGTATAAATGTACTGCACCCTGACTATCACGCTGCAATGTATTATCGGGTATTTTTTTTTTGAGCAGTCACGTTCTGTTTGGTGAAAGAAATATATCTTATATGAATAATAGCGGTCTCACTTCTGCGTTAAATCGAAAGTAAAGAATTAATACTACAGTATTCCAGTTTAAAATATTAATCATGGCGCATCTACAGTTTTAAATAGTTTCTGTGGTTTTTTATTATAAAACATAAAAGTCTCAAATATCAAAAAGTATTTTTTTCTATTACAACAGATATCATTTTAAAATAGTCAAACGTAAACAATTTTATTAATGGTAAATTCTCCAGCGTATGAGAATAGCGAGCGCGTTCGTCGTAACCAATTTCGTAAATAAAGTTCTTTTAAAAAGTCGATGTAATAAAAACAAGCAATTAAGCCTGTTCCATTCTGGACACAGGACGTGTTAGCGCATTTTCATGTCTTTAAATAAGCAAAGTTGTATTATAGTTGTAATAAAGTATTTGTTGTATTGTGTACTGCACTGAGTTCTGATTTATATGTTAGTCTCAAAGTTAACGTAACATATTAACAAAGTATAAATCGTGCAATTTTAACATAAAATTAATTCATGTGTTTCACAAAATTTTTGAAAATTATTTTAAAACTATTAAGTTTTGCTAAAAAAAAATTAGAAATAAAATAAAATAAATATTTGTAAATTTTGGAAATGTTTATAAATTCTATTGTGTAATGCATATACGGGAAGTAAGTCATGTTGAATAACTGTTACAAAAATAAACAATGATTACGCCCCTGTGATTAGCTTTTATTATTTATATTTAAAATATAAGCAAAACGGTACATAAAAAACTCTTATATTTTGGCCCTGCGAGGTCAAATCGCGAAATGGACTTTTGATGTACACTTGGCAGGCCAAGACCTACACAATGATATATACATCATGGGTCTAGGACTTATGGTTGCTGAGATATAGGGCGGTCCATTATTAATATAGCTTATATGGTAAAAAACGGTACTTTATAAGGCCCCTTTTACGGCCCTGAGAGGTCAGATCGCGAAATGGAAAAAAGTCATTTCTTGGCAGGCCAAGACCTACAAAATGATATATACATCATGGGTCTAGGACTTATGGTTGTTGAGATCTAGGGTAATGACAGACAGACAGACAGACAGACAGACAAAACGGGGAAAATGCTCTAAAAAAGAAATTCTATTAAGTTCTCAGCTATTATAATACTTCATTTTTAAAAAGAAATAAATAGTGCTTTTGAATTATTTTTAAATTACAAAATAAGATTATATTAGTTAAGTGTATGTGCAAAATAATCGAGCAAATGTTAATATAATACAATAAAATTGTATTCTAAGTATGTGACGTGGTGGCTGAAAGGTTACGCTACCTGCTCTCTAGCTATCCAGGTTCGATTCCTCTCACGGACATATTTTTTTATATAATTTATCCTTTTGTTTGTTTTAATGAAAATTAACAACAACTAATTAGATCTCTTTGACACATTTTTTAAACTTTTTTTTTTATTGAAATAATTTATCCTTTAGGTTGTTGTAAGGCAAAGAAACAACAACTAATTAGATTTTTAATTTCGTTAATAACTTTGAACAATATTTTGAAAATATGTATCAAAGATGAACATTAGTCTATCTCTATGCAAAGGCTTTGCAGGGAACAGTAGGGTACATGAAAAGATCGAATCAGTCCGAAACCAAAAATAACTTAGCTTACTGATCAAAGCTTAGGGAATATAACTCTGCAAAGGTTTTGCAGGGTACAGCTAGTAGAGTATAAAACAAAATTCATCTTCGAAGAATCAACCTCTACGATTACTTCTGTACAGTCTGTGAGTAGGGAATCTGTGTTTACTCGGGGAGTTGAACTCACCACATCAACAATACTCAGCGGTGCGGATGTACACCAATGTTGTAGGAATCATCGTACTCGTGAAACTAAATTATTGTGTAGTACAACAGTACTTACAGTCGTTTGGCTAGATGCATAACAATTATTGTACAACAGTACTTGCATACAAATATTCTCCATTTAGTAATTCTAAAATTATCTCGGCGACCCACTTACAATCAGCTGTTGAGCAGTGGGTCGCCACTCGCACATTGAGAGCCACTGCCATACATGATCACACGCAGTCTTTCACGAATCTGTTTCGATCTGTTTATTGATCTCCAAACTCTAATGCTTTCAGTTTAATTCATGTATCAATGCGTTTCCTAACACTAGTGGTGAACAGAGAGCTACCTTTAATGAAGTACTCAGTGTTTTCTTTCATCACAATGTCCTGAATTGAATTAACTCACGTTCTACCTCTGATCGCTGTTGTCTTAATGAAGTGCAGTTACTAGGGAGGGGCTCTGACCGTGTCTGGTGGCATCCACCGGCAACGGCGGTATTTTACCACTTTAGTATTTTTGGCCAGTTACGTAACTTAGCGTTTCTTTGGATCACATTATCCTGCTGAAACTCTCGTAAACATTTGAATGATATTGTGAACTCGTTCTACTGATGTAGCCAGTTTAATAATACATATTCATTATACGCAGTGACTACTCGACCAGCAAACTGAATAATTATTTGTTTTTTTTCCGCCGACCAGCAATAGATGTGCGCATGCGCGACTTGACGGACTCGGACTGCATATTATTGCATATTTTTTTGTTTTCGGGGCTAGGGTTAGGGTTAGGCTTAGGGTTAGGTTTAGGGTTAGGTTTAGGAATAGGGCTAGGGTTAGGGTTAGGAATAGGGCTAGGGTTAGGGTTAGGAATTGGTTAGGAGCAATATCTTTAGCCGGATCCCGAAAAAAATAATACGGAGTCCGTCTAGTCGCGCATGCGCACATCTGGTCTGCGGAAAAAAAATTATTCCAGTTTGCTGGTCGAGTATGAACAGCGTTCATTCTAATAAAAGGTTTTAGATTTTGATTAACTCGTTTTGATACCATCGTTTTTTTTTTTTTAAACTCGTTTACGTTGGGCAACATTGAAATGTAAACTATATCCTGACCATTGTTCTCGTATAAACACATCAGCATATTTATCTTATAGTTGACAGTCTCCCAGAAACAATCATACTTAACACAGGGTCGATAATCTTCACAGAGAGGATAATTATTGAATATAGAATGTTTTGAGTTAACCTCAATGAAAGCAAAATGGATGCACAAAACTACAGGTATTTTGTTTTTTTTAAATTAAGTCTACAAGATTTGATTTTTTGGTCATTTCTCAGTTTTCTCATAACTTGGAATATTCATTTATTTCCCTCCAGTGTTGGCCACTTGTTGATCTATTGATTGGTGTTTACATGTATTCATTGCATGTCTGCTGTAGAAAGTAAATATTATTTATGTTTTCATATTTGTAATACTTTTTCATCATTCTCAGCTATTTATTTATCCTGTTAATCTATCCGCATTTTGCTGCTGTAACGATATATATATATATATATATATATATATATATATATATATATATATATTGCCAAATCTACTTCCTGTCCTCCTGTGTGTTTGTGTACAGAAATGGAAAGCACTATTATATGTTAAGTAAAGCGCCAGACTGTCGTCATGAGTGTCTATTGTTAGAACTCCAGTGAGTACCAAGGGATATTTCCGGTCATCGCGAAAGCTTCCTCCATGTCTCCCGTAGTGCCTGCGCGGCCATTGAACTATCGGTTATGGGGGATGAAAGACGGGCACTCCAAAAACCTTCCATCAGTAGTTTATAGTATTTACGATATAAACAGCTCATACTTACAGGGACTTCACAGAGATGTTAGGTTATCGCAAATCAAAAATCTTGTTATTAAATGTTATCAATGTAGACGCTAATGAAGTATCCTACGACAACGTATCGCTATCACTAGTGAGAGTCTGGTGTGGCAGTGAACTCTTCATATTGGTATTAACGTGAACCACACCAGCTTTGAACTTATTTGTTAACTTGTATATAGCGACACATCATTATTATTACATCGTTTTGTTGTAAAATTGTTTTCTGGGCAAACGTTTCATACCAGCTGGATGACGTAGTCGGCCTGTAGCTAGTGGTCGTATCGTAACGTAAATTAGATGAAAACGTTTAGAGTTGGACAACTCATCTCCTGTAGATCTGTTGTAGTGGGCTTATCCAATTTATAATACAAAGACCTGTCACCGCCCCTCTGTTTACTAGACACACTCATAGGTTTTGTGTTTGAGCTAGTATGTTTACATTGACGCCTCTTAGCTAACATATTCTCCCACCAGATGAGATAGACCATAAGGAGCAACTAGTTAGTTAACTCACAGTTATTGTGTTTACTGTCTGGGTTGAATCAAATCTCCCGCCCTTTCGGATATTCTTGTACAATTTTGGATTTGTTGACAAGATTCTCTAAATTTAATATTTCTCCCTCTCTCTCTCTCTCTCTCTCTCTCTCTCTCTCTCTCTCTCTCTCTCTCTCTCTCTCTCTCTCTCTCTCTCTCTCTCTCTCTCTCTCTTTATATATATATATTAAATCATAATTTCTGATATTAATTCTGGAGATCAAAAATAGTTTTCAGGGCAATGTTTTGAGTGAATGCAAACTGAGGACATGTGTATTGTCGTGTTTCTTATCAAGTATTTATACATGATCTCTATGACCTCGAATTATGTTTTTTTCGTCCGGTTCGATGAGATGACCTCCAGAGGCGTAGCGAAGGGGGGGGCAAGGCAGCTTGAACCTCGGCGCCCGGGGACATATGTACCCCTCGCCCCCCCCCCCCAGCTACGCCTCTGATGACCTCATGGACCAGCCTGTCAAACCGATATATTGACTCCCACATGCTAGCTCAATATATATTTATATATATATGCATATATAGACGCCTAATATGTTTGAGTGAGTGGTAGTACTCACTATAAATATAAACTCATTTTTTTTTAAGTTACCAAAAGCGTTAAAAGAACTACCTTCAGATTCTTCAGGTACAAAACTTCAATTTGATATCAGTTTTATTATAAACATTCTTCGATCTTTAAGAAATACGTGCATCTTAAAGTACAAATCAAGGATCTTAATACAAGGAACATGTTTTTTTACGTTCAATTCTGAATTAGCACAGAAATTAGACCTCTTTTGTGTATGAGAGTATTGTATACGAGTAAACTTTGTTACAATATCTTGATCAAAAGGCGTAATGATCTTTTAAAAGTGTGATTTTCAAACTGTAATTTTAATGTATGATGAATCAACAAATGAATTAACGTGATCCAGCTGGTATGAAACGTTTACACAGAAAACAATTTTACAACCAAACGATGTAAAGATAATGATGTGTCGCTATATACAATTTAACAAATAAGTTCAAAGCTAGTGTGGTTCACGTTAATACGAATATGAAGAGTTCACTGCCACACCAGACTCACTAGTGATAGCGATACGTTGTCATAGGATACTTCATTAGCATCTACGTGAAGGGTACATTGATAATATTTAATAACAAGATTAACGTGCTAACGTTTTGTTTCCTGTAAGATGAGATAAAACAGCCAGTATTTAATCAATTGATGTTGTTGATAAAATAGCTAGCCTACTGTAGGTTATATTCTGTGAATATTTAGAAAGTTATCCATGTGTGAGGTAAGATTTCTGATAGTTATGTTTATTTTATATAAAGGTTTAATCAAACAAATAAAGGTTGATTGGCACCTTGAACAAAATCCTGTCTCTGTATTTCAATTTTCTATATTAATGGTTATATATATATATATATCTTTAAGAACATGAGGTCCAATGCTAATTGTACATTTTCACTGGAATCGTTTGGAAGCGTTTTAAAAATGTGTTATTTGAGAATGTTTTATCTGCTAGTACAGCTATAAAAATATAATTTATTCAGCCATAAACATAAAA
This sequence comes from Bulinus truncatus, assembly GCA_021962125.1. Classification (NCBI taxonomy): domain Eukaryota; kingdom Metazoa; phylum Mollusca; class Gastropoda; family Planorbidae; genus Bulinus; species Bulinus truncatus. The sequence continues at coordinate 72,845 of JAGDYQ010000333.1, forward strand.
AAACACCATAATTGAATAAATGACATTACATGAGTGAACATATACTGTTGATTTTTTAATACAAATATTTTCTTTCCAGAAATAAAAACTGTGTATTTTCAGCTTTCATTTTTTTCTGACATCATGATTGTGTGTACTTGGTGAGTCCCGTATGTGTACCGGGTGATATTGTGTAGTTGTACATGACTGTAAGGCCACAGAATATACACAAGTCCAAACAATTTACATCAGGCCACATAATCAGTTATATCTGTGTGTTCATGTTGTTTATATAATATAACTGTCATTAATAACATTATGTACAAGTTGTTTATATATACCTGTCATTGGTAGCGCAATGTTATTACTCTCTCATTGCCCTCGGTAGTATCTGGGAATTTCCTTTATCAGCGCACCATAGAATTTGTAATAGAAAGCTGTGACGGTATTATCGTGATGACGTAGTAACAGGAGATAGAGAGAAAGAGAGTAAGTAATGAAACCGGCAAGAACAGTGGCCATCATTGTTGTTTATTGTTTGTAATCATTAAATGCTATTTTATGAAACCTACGCCTGTGTGTGTGTCAGTTATTGAACAGTGAGAGCATTATAAAATATGAATGTAATATTTGAAAAAAGAGGGGAAAAAACAACTTTTTCTCATCTTGAACTAAAATTGATGACAACATTTATTTAAAAATAAAAATAAATAACCATTTGTTTGTTTGTAACACAATACAGTTCAGGGGAAGTTTTATTTAGATAATACCTTCATATAATGTTACTTAGTAGGACATTGTTAAATGAAACGTAATATAGGATTCTTATAGCAACTGCGTATTAAACCGTGTTTGTTTACAAGTGGGAACACACTAGGAATTATCTTATTGTTCTACTGTTCTACTTTTTTTTACGATTTTGGGTTTTGTTCAATTTTGTGTTATACATCCTTATTAACTGTTTGTAAAAAAACGATTTAAATGATCAGGAGGCTGTGTCACATGGCACCTTGATTATAGCTGGTATATTTATATTGGCATATATATTTATATGTATATATGTTACGGCCGATGTCTGCTTGGAGGCCAATGGCAGACACATATAAATATAAATGAACGCATGTATGTTTAGTTGTGCATCAAAGAATTCTTCTAACAGTAAACAACCAAACTTTCCATGCTACTCTTTTATGACCCACGTTGCAATTTATTTTTCTTTTGAATTTTCTGGATGTTTTCCCCAATAAATAGAGTTTTTAAAGAATGACCGTCAGATTCATCAGGAACAACAACCATAGTGTCACCGCTGATATTGATCTCTGTGAAGATGACCTGACTTGTGGTCTATGCACTATGTGTATAATGGTCGTACAACTGAATGTATGTTGGTGACGGCACATGTTGAGAGTAGAAACCGTAAACCATAGCATGCACATCTGGCCACAACATTTACATCAGGCCACAACATTTACATCTAGCCACAACATTTATATCAGGCCACAACATTTACATCACGTCACATAAATCTCATCAGGCCACAACATTTACATCAGGCCACAGAATTCTCATCAGGCCACATCATTTACATCAGGCCACATCATTTACATCAGGCCACAACATTTACATCAGGCCACATAATTCTCATCAGGCCACAACATTTACATCAGGCCACAACATTTACAGCAGGCCACAACATTTACATCAGGCCACAACATTTACATCAGGCCACAACATTTACACCAGGCACCAGAATTCTCATCAGGCCACAACATTTACATCAGGCCACAACATTCACATCAGGCCACAACATTTACATCAGGCCACAACATTCACATCAGGCCACAACATTTACATCAGGCTACAACCTTTACATCAGGCCACAACATTAACATCAGGCCACAACATTCACACCAGGCATCAGAATTCTCATCAGGCCACAACATTTACATCAGGCCACATCATTTACATCAGGCCACAACATTTACATCAGGCCACAGAATTCTCATCAGGCCACAACATTTACATCAGGCCACAACATTTACATCAGGCCACAGAATTCTCATCAGGCCACAACATTTACATCAGGCCACAGAATTCTCATCAGGCCACAACATTTACATCAGGCCACAACATTTACATCAGGCCACAACATTCACACCAGGCACCAGAATTCTCATCAGGCCACAACATTTACATCAGGCCACAACATTTACATCAGGCCACAACATTTACATCAGGCCACAACATTTACATCAGGCCACAGAATTCTCATCAGGCCACAACATTTACATCAGGCCACAACATTTACATCAGGCCACAACATTTACATCAGGCCACAACATTTACATCAGGCCACAACATTTACATCAGGCCACATAATTCTCATCAGGCAACAGAATTTACATCAGGCCACAACATTTACATCAGGCCACAGAATTGTCATCAGGCCACAACATTTACATCAGGCCACAACATTTACATCAGGCCACAACATTTACATCAGGCCACAGAATTGTCATCAGGCCACAACATTTACATCAGGCCACAACATTTACATCAGGCCACAACATTTACATCAGGCCACAACATTTACATTAGGCCACAACATTTACATCAGGCCACAGAATTCTCATCAGGCCACAACATTTACATCAGGCCACAACATTTACATCAGGCCACAGCATTTACATCAGGCCACAGAATTCTCATCAGGCCACAACATTTACATCAGGCCGCAACATTTACATCAGGCCACAACATTTACATCAGGCCACAACATTTACATCAGGCCACAGAATTCTCATCAGGCCACACAATTCACATCAGGCCACAATGCATGCAGGTCGGGTCACATCAAGTAGATAGAACCACATCAAGTAGACAGAACCACATCAAGTAGACAGAGCCACATCAAGTAGACAGAACCACATCAAGTAGACAGAACCACATCAAGTAGACAGAACCACATCAAGTAGACAGAACCTCATCAAGTAGACAGAACCACATCAAGTAGATAGAACCACATCAAGTAGATAGAACCACATCAAGTAGATAGAACCACATCAAGTAGACAGAGCCACATCAAGTAGACAGAGCCACATCAAGTAGACAGAACCACATCAAGTAGACAGAACCACATCAAGTAGACAGAACCACATCAATTAGACAGAACCACATCAAGTAGATAGAACCACATCAAGTAGACAGAACCACATCAAGTAGATAGAACCACATCATACAGAAAGGGCTCATACCAAATGTCCGCTGTCAACTAATTATTTCTCTCCCTTTACTTTCCCTGCCACACCTGTGTTCACAGTTTACCTTTCATTTCACTTGTTATGAACAAAAATCTAATTATGTTAAGAAAAAAACTAACAAATTAAACAAAACTCTGATTACTTAAGGTTATTTAGGAAATGAAATATTTACACTGAGCTTCTGGTTCCATTCAATAGTTCGTTCAAGTGGGCATTGTGTTGGAACGAATGTTTCTTAAAATAAGTTAAAGTTTGGATTATATTCTCTATATTTATAAACGTGAACTTGTTTACGTGTGCATGTATTTTAAACAAATCATAGTATTGAAAACCGACCACTTTCTCAAACAAGAGTTGGTGCGCATCAGTTCGCTTTATTATCGACTCATACTTGATTTCAACTGAGAGGAAGTAATACTGTCTGTCCAGACAAGACACCAGAATTAGGTCCGCAATATACTATATGTTATACAGAATCACTGACAGGAATGCAATTTAGTTTTTCCTAAAATCGGATCGACATTTTTATTGACAATCTATCATTCAGTTTAGAAACACACTTGAATTACACTGGAACACATCGGGCTGAAATAAATTCATGTGTAGCGAATTCCGTATATGTTATATGTATACAGTGACATACTAATCGAAATATTCAGTTCGGAGCCACAGATTAGATGTTATACAGATTGCGTAAGCCTCGTTTTGAAACAATGTTTTCATCTCTGCCATTACTGATATTCACACTCATCAGTTCATTTATAGAATAGAAATGTTTATTATTGAATAAAGTCATATATATATATATATATATATATATATATATGAGTGTGTGTGTGTGCGTGCGTGCGTGCATGTGAAAGGAAAGCGTCATTGCAAACAAAAGCCAATAACAACAATGGCGCGAGAGTTTTTAACACAAAACCGAAGACTATTTATACAGCCATGCTCTATCTTACAATATATAATCTTTGTTCGGAGCTAACATTTCTTTAATTAATATCATTCATCAACTATTTGAAGCAGTTTTCCTCTTCAAATATATGTCAGTAGTATTGTTTAGCTACCATTATCCATAAATTTGACATTTTGAATCTTTGAGTGGTTTTTTTTTTCTAAGCAGCCATTTTTTTTTTTTTTACTTTGGCGTAAAATTATAGAAAGTCCCCCCCCCCCCCCCACATACCCGATATTCTGATATCTAAAGACCTTACGAACATTCTCGAACATTTCGGGCAACGCCTGGCTTACTGCTAATTATGAATAAGTCTTGAAAACTATTATTATTAAAGAAAAAAATTTACGTTTTATAATAAAACCACAACAATATAATATGATAATATTTCATTGTTCTTTAAGTTGACTGTTAACGGTTTGTCGTAAGTATTAAAAGTAATACAACTTCTTATATCCGGAAGCTGTCAAGACAACTTGAATAGTTTAACGCTTTAAGTTAATTGTCCAATTAAAACACTTCTTCTTCCTTTGTCTCTGCAGCCCATTTAGGGCCCTGGCCTGCCATACTACTCTTCTCCACTTTTCCCGATCGATGGTCCTCTTCCTCCACTCTTTCACTCCTTTGGCTTTAAAGTCTTTCTCCAATTCCTCTAACCATCTGCTGCTTGGTCTGCCCTTAGACCCTTTCTCATTGGGTTAAAACACTATTGAAGTAAACAATAGTTAAATTACAGAAGTATTAATGTCGACACTGGACCGTCGAAATTCAAACATAGAATTACCGCATCGGATGTGAGCAACGAGACCATGCCGACCTACAAATATCACATTATTTAAACGTCAGCTAGCTTAAACTCCAGGTTCTTTTCCAGTTCACTGTCAGCTAGCTTAAACTCCAGGTTCATGGTCAGTTCACTGTCAGCTAGCTTAAACTCCCAATTTCCAGTTCACTGTCAGCTAGCTTTAACTCCCGGTTTCCAGTGTACTGTCAGCTAGCTTAAACTCCCGGTTTCCAGTTCACTGTCAGCTAGCTTTAACTCCCGGTTTCCAGTGTACTGTCAGCTAGCTTAAACTCCCGGTTTCCAGTTCACTGTCAGCTAGCTTTAACTCCCGGTTTCCAGTGTACTGTCAGCTAGCTTAAACTCACGGTTTCCAGTTCACTGTCAACTAGCTTTAACTCCCGGTTCTAGTCCATGTCACTATCATGTAGCTGAATCCATCAATTTTGTCAAATACATTGACAAAAACAAAACAAAACTCAATTCCTTTTTTTAAAGTTCTTAAATTGTTTTTTCCCCACATCACCCGCCATCTCTAAAGCCATTTATTTTCTTCTTTAAACTTTGAGCTGTTAACTACTTGAATGTGTGGTTCAATACTTTATTGTGTGTGGTCTGTACCTTGTGTGAGTGGCTAAATAACTCTTCATTTGTGGCTCTGTACCCTGTGTGAGTTGTTCAGTAGTTCTATTTGTGTGTCAGTTCCATGATATTGTTCTATAGTTACATAAATCTGTCTGCTTCCATTTTTTAAAGTATTTGTCTATATCTATTTATCTTTGTTTCAAAAATTTTGTTTTCTTAAGGCTTGTTTTGGTGTAAACAATAGCTTTGTGTCAACGTTTCCCATAGCTATGATGTTAATAATATAGCAGCTCCATATGTATATATATTGGCTTCAACTAGTTCACTTCATTTTTCTCTTAGTGTCAACAACAAGCTAATTTCCTATCTTTGTTATTGTCAGCGAAATGTCTTATCTTCCTATGTATTTTAATGTCAAGAAAATGTCTATCGTTCTATGTATTTTAATGTCAAGAAAATGTCTATCATTCTATGTATTTCAGTGTCAACAAAATGTCTACCTTCCGATGAAAATATGTCTAGTTTTTATTTACTTCACTCCCCCCCCCCCCCACTGGCATCAAAAACTAATCGCTGCCAACTTTCAGCTGTTAGCTTAAACATACTTGAATGGTTGGACATGCTTGGCATGGGTTGGCATGGGTTGCCTTCTACCATCTTTCAGATATTTGGACAGATATATTTCTTAAAGTATTTTAACTTGTTTATTAGAGTACAGTTTGAGTCATTTATTGTTTCAGTCTACATTAGAACATAACAGATTAAAGTCTACATTAGAACATAACAGATTAAAGTCTACAATAGAACATAACAGATTAAAGTCTACATTAGAGCATAACAGATTAAAGTCTACATTAGAACATAACAGATAAAAGTCTACATTAGAACATAACAGATTAAAGTCTACATTAGAACATAACAGATTATAGTCTACATTAGAACATAACAGATTAAAGTCTTCATTAGAGCATAACAGATTAAAGTCTTCATTAGAGCATAACAGATTATAGTCTACATTAGAACATAACAGATTATAGTCTACATTAGAGCATAACAGATTAAAGTCTTCATTAGAGCATAACAGATTATAGTCTACATTAGAACATAACAGATTATAGTCTACATTAGAACATAACAGATTAAAGTCTTCATTAGAGCATACCAGATTATAGTCTACATTAGAACATAACAGATTATAGTCTACATTAGAACATAACAGATTAAAGTCTTCATTAGAGCATAACAGATTAAAGTCTTCATTAGAGCATAACAGATTATAGTCTACATTAGAGCATAACGGATTAAAGTCTACTCTAGAACATAACGGATTAAAGTCTACACTAGAACATAACGGATTAAAGTCTGCATTAGAACATAACAGATTAAAGTCTACATTAGAACATAACAGATTAAAGTCTACATTAGAGCATAACAGATTAAAGTCTTCATTAGAACATAACAGATTAAAGTCTACATTAGAACATAACAGATTAAAGTCTACATTAGAGCATAACAGATTAAAGTCTACATTAGAATATAACAGATTAAAGTCTACATTAGAACATAACAGATTAAAGTCTACATTAGAATATAACAGATTAAAGTCTACATTAGAATATAACAGATTAAAGTCTACATTTACATTGATAAATTGCATATGTTTTTATTTGTTTTTTTAATGGGATTAGTCTTTTAACTTTTATCTCCGTCAGGTATTAAAACAGTATTATAGTATTATTCTATTATACCAGTATAAAATTTTATATATTTTATGCTCTACATGATGAACGTCCATTACAGTGAGTCACTATTCCATGTCCCTTTCACATTTTGATTTCTTTAATGAATATGTCCCTGATACATTTTTTTGTTACACCGATCAATTCTTCAGGATAATTCTCTGGCGGCCTGTAGCCATTAAGACAGTTTTTATGATTTCTTTTCTCTCTCTCTCCCAGACTGTCAGTTTCCTGTATCTGTTCATAACTCAAACTCTAAACATTTCACCACATATAACTGCATGGTGAAATCTCTGGATATATTTTGTACACCATCGGTCGCTTTCCATTTTTTTTTTCAACTATTGCTTCATAAACAAAATTTCCTTTCTACATAGTTCTCGGATTTTTTTTTTTTAAAGTAAAAGTAAAACTTTGCAACTTTCAGTGATTTATTTTAAAGATGTTGACCGATATTGTTATATTAAATTCAGACATTCAAAAAACTAAACAATAAAAGTGGAACAATGTTTAATAATGAACCACTGCCTGGCCTACATTGCAATAGTTATTGATTGCAAAAGTTCTTAACAGCCTCTTGAAACTACATTCTAATGGAACCTACAGGCATGATTAAATCCTTCACAACTTGGATCGTTCTAACGACATGAGATGATGTACGGAATATATTACATTACCTTGAAGCAGGTAGTAGGAAGTATATGACATTACCTAGTGGCAGGTAGTATGAAGTAGCTGCCAATATATGACATTACCTTGTGGCAGGTAGTTTGAAGTAGCTGCCATTATATGACATTACCTAGAGGCAGGTAGTATGAAGTAGCTGCCATTCTGCTGCGTAGCATTTAAAATTAATACAGTTGACATGCATCCTCTGAAAGAATCAGAATGTATTTAGAACATAGCCTTCGGTTAATTTTCGCTGATATCTGAAATATATCCCGAATATTTATTATATCCCAAATATATATTATATCCCAAATATATATTATATCTCAAATATATATTATATCCCAAATATATTCTATACCCTTAATATGATTTATATTTAGAGACTAATGTTTTATTTCGTCATTTTATTTCCATAATGTCCACACAATGTCCAGTGTGATACGGATCTGACTTGCAAAACACCAGGAAGATAAGATCTTTGAGTCATTTCCTGTTCCATCATGCGTCACGAACTTATTTCAACCGCTAGGTTCAATCAGTACTGTGTACCATTGTTAGACTGAATGTTTCCCTGTCTCACCCCCCCCCCCCTTAAACCCACCGCCACTACCACACACGTTAATGATTTGGTGATCGAGATGATGATATCACTGTGACATATTTATTTGTTACATGTTCGTTTAATTTCTGGCTTGAAATATCCTAAACATTCCATAGTTCTGGCCAACACCATCAACACAGACACAGGATGGGCGTCTACTACTTGATTATGACCGAGGCTGACGTTGGACTAATTTGATAGAACAACTCAAGAATCTCAGCTGCCATTGTTTAGGATAAATGAGACCAACTTGTTCAATCTGTGCACGCTCCATATTGTATTGAACTTTCCGATTGGAGAGCTCTACCACTCTAATATTGTTTAGTTCAACAACAACTTACACTGGTACAATACTGAACAGTGTTTGATACAACTTACACTGGTACATTATTGAACAGTGTTTGATACAACTTACACTGGTACATTATTGAACAGTGTTTGATACAACTTACACTGGTACATTATTGAACAATGTTTGATAAAACTTACACTGGTACATTATTGAACAGTGTTTGATACAACTTACACTGGTACATTATTGAACAGTGTTTGATACAACTTACACTGGTACATTATTGAACAGTGTTTGATACAGCTTACACTGGTACAATATTGAACAGTGTTTGATACAACTTACACTGGTACAATATTGAACAGTGTTTAGAGTAAAAAAAAAGTTTGAGATGTACTTGATTGTATTAATGATCACATGGTTGTGTAATATCAAAGTTAGAATGACTTTATGTTGTCAGAGAGAGAGAGAGTCGGTTGTAGGAACAGAAATAAAAACTTGTGGCTGTCAGATAGACAGACGGAACAGACAGAATACATTGATCAGGATGAGAAGGGTCTATGGGGAAAGTGTAGGAAGATGAGGAAAGAAATAGTTCGGACCAGATATCGATTATTTCATTATTGATTTGTTTACGTGACCTCACACCCAACTCTAACACACATTATGAAATGTCACAAATCAGGTCACACGAGCCAAGCTCAATCAGGTCATGTAGCAAGTGATGCATGACGATGTTTAGAATAGAACTTTTATTTGAAGCAAAGGTCTATCTACCTGTCTCTCGATCCATCCATCCATCCATCCATCCATCCATCCATCCATCCATCCATCCACACTCCAAACTCCACACTCCACACTCCACACTCCACACTCTTATGTCTTGGTACAGACACAGACACACTCTTATGTCTTGGTACAGACACAGACACACTCTTATGTCTTGGTACAGACACAGACACACTCTTATGTCTTGGTACAGACACAGACACACTCTTATGTCTTGGTACAGACACAGACACACTCTTATGTCTTGGCACAGACACAGACACACTCTTATGTCTTGGTACAGACACAGACACACTCTTATGTCTTGGTACAGACACAGACACACTCTTATGTCTTGGTACAGACACAGACACACTCTTATGTCTTGGTACAGACACAGACACACTCTTATGTCTTGGTACAGACACAGACACACTCTTATGTCTTGGTACAGACACAGACACACTCTTATGTCTTGGTACAGACACAGACACACTCTTATGTCTTGGTACAGACACAGACACACTCTTATGTCTTGGTACAGACACAGACACACTCTTATGTCTTGGTACAGACACAGACACACTCTTATGTCTTGGTACAGACACAGACACACTCTTATGTCTTGGTACAGACACAGACACACTCTTATGTCTTGGTACAGACACAGACACACTCTTATGTCTTGGTACAGACACAGACACACTCTTATGTCTTGGTACAGACACAGACACACTCTTATGTCTTGGTACAGACACAGACACACTCTTATGTCTTGGTACAGACACAGACACACTCTTATGTCTTGGTACAGACACAGACACACTCTTATGTCTTGGTACAGACACAGACACACTCTTATGTCTTGGTACAGACACAGACACACTCTTATGTCTTGGTACAGACACAGACACACTCTTATGTCTTGGTACAGACACAGACACACTCTTATGTCTTGGTACAGACACAGACACACTCTTATGTCTTGGTACAGACACAGACACACTCTTATGTCTTGGTACAGACACAGACACACTCTTATGTCTTGGTACAGACACAGACACACTCTTATGTCTTGGTACAGACACAGACACACTCTTATGTCTTGGTACAGACACAGACACACTCTTATGTCTTGGTACAGACACAGACACACTCTTATGTCTTGGTACAGACACAGACACACTCTTATGTCTTGGTACAGACACAGACACACTCTTATGTCTTGGTACAGACACAGACACACTCTTATGTCTTGGTACAGACACAGACACACTCTTATGTCTTGGTACAGACACAGACACACTCTTATGTCTTGGTACAGACACAGACACACTCTTATGTCTTGGTACAGACACAGACACACTCTTATGTCTTGGTACAGACACAGACACACTCTTATGTCTTGGTACAGACACAGACACACTCTTATGTCTTGGTACAGACACAGACACACTCTTATGTCTTGGTACAGACACAGACACACTCTTATGTCTTGGTACAGACACAGACACACTCTTATGTCTTGGTACAGACACAGACACACTCTTATGTCTTGGTACAGACACAGACACACTCTTATGTCTTGGTACAGACACAGACACACTCTTATGTCTTGGTACAGACACAGACACACTCTTATGTCTTGGCACAGACACAGACACACTCTTATGTCTTGGTACAGACACAGACACACTCTTATGTCTTGGTACAGACACAGACACACTCTTATGTCTTGGTACAGACACAGACACACTCTTATGTCTTGGTACAGACACAGACACACTCTTATGTCTTGGTACAGACACAGACACACTCTTATGTCTTGGTACAGACACAGACACACTCTTATGTCTTGGTACAGACACAGACACACTCTTATGTCTTGGTACAGACACAGACACACTCTTATGTCTTGGTACAGACACAGACACACTCTTATGTCTTGGTACAGACACAGACACACTCTATGTCTTGGTACAGACACAGACACACTCTTATGTCTTGGTACAGACACAGACACACTCTTATGTCTTGGTACAGACACAGACACACTCTTATGTCTTGGTACAGACACAGACACACTCTTATGTCTTGGTACAGACACAGACACACTCTTATGTCTTGGTACAGACACAGACACACTCTTATGTCTTGGTACAGACACAGACACACTCTTATGTCTTGGTACAGACACAGACACACTCTTATGTCTTGGTACAGACACAGACACACTCTTATGTCTTGGTACAGACACAGACACACTCTTATGTCTTGGTACAGACACAGACACACTCTTATGTCTTGGTACAGACACAGACACACTCTTATGTCTTGGTACAGACACAGACACACTCTTATGTCTTGGTACAGACACAGACACACTCTTATGTCTTGGTACAGACACAGACACACTCTTATGTCTTGGTACAGACACAGACACACTCTTATGTCTTGGTACAGACACAGACACACTCTTATGTCTTGGTACAGACACAGACACACTCTTATGTCTTGGTACAGACACAGACACACCTATGTCTTGGACAGACACAGACACTCTATGTCTTGGTACAGACACAGACACACTCTTATGTCTTGGTACAGACACAGACACACTCTTATGTCTTGGTACAGACACAGACACACTCTATGTCTTGGTACAGACACAGACACACTCTTATGTCTTGGTACAGACACAGACACACTCTTATGTCTTGGTACAGACACAGACACACTCTTATGTCTTGGTACAGACACAGACACACTCTTATGTCTTGGTACAGACACAGACACACCTTATGTCTTGGTACAGACACAGACACACTCTTATGTCTTGGTACAGACACAGACACACTCTTATGTCTTGGTACAGACACAGACACACTCTTATGTCTTGGTACAGACACAGACACACTCTTATGTCTTGGTACAGACACAGACACACTCTTTTGTCTTGGTACAGACACAGACACACTCTTTTGTCTTGGTACAGACACAGACACACTCTTTTGTCTTGGTACAGACACAGACACACTCTTTTGTCTTGGTACAGACACAGACACACTCTTTTGTCTTGGTACAGACACAGACACACTCTTATGTCTTGGTACAGACACAGACACACTCTTTTGTCTTGGTACAGACACAGACACACTCTTTTGTCTTGGTACAGACACAGACACACTCTTTTGTCTTGGTACAGACACAGACACACTCTTTTGTCTTGGTACAGACACAGACACACTCTTTTGTCTTGGTACAGACACAGACACACTCTTTTGTCTTGGTACAGACACAGACACACTCTTTTGTCTTGGTACAGACACAGACACACTCTTTTGTCTTGGTACAGACACAGACACACTCTTTTGTCTTGGTACAGACACAGACACACTCTTTTGTCTTGGTACAGACACAGACACACTCTTTTGTCTTGGTACAGACACAGACACACTCTTTTGTCTTGGTACAGACACAGACACACTCTTTTGTCTTGGTACAGACACAGACACACTCTTTTGTCTTGGTACAGACACAGACACACTCTTTTGTCTTGGTACAGACACAGACACACTCTTTTGTCTTGGTACAGACACAGACACACTCTTTTGTCTTGGTACAGACACAGACACACTCTTTTGTCTTGGTACAGACACAGACACACTCTTTTGTCTTGGTACAGACACAGACACACTCTTTTGTCTTGGTACAGACACAGACACACTCTTTTGTCTTGGTACAGACACAGACACACTCTTTTGTCTTGGTACAGACACAGACACACTCTTATGTCTTGGTACAGACACAGACACACTCTTTTGTCTTGGTACAGACACAGACACACTCTTTTGTCTTGGTACAGACACAGACACACTCTTTTGTCTTGGTACAGACACAGACACACTCTTTGTCTTGGTACAGACACAGACACACTCTTTTGTCTTGGTACAGACACAGACACACTCTTTTGTCTTGGTACAGACACAGACACACTCTTTTGTCTTGGTACAGACACAGACACACTCTTTTGTCTTGGTACAGACACAGACACACTCTTTTGTCTTGGTACAGACACAGACACACTCTTTTGTCTTGGTACAGACACAGACACACTCTTTTGTCTTGGTACAGACACAGACACACTCTTTTGTCTTGGTACAGACACAGACACACTCTTTTGTCTTGGTACAGACACAGACACACTCTTTTGTCTTGGTACAGACACAGACACACTCTTTTGTCTTGGTACAGACACAGACACACTCTTTGTCTTGGTACAGACACAGACACACTCTTTTGTCTTGGTACAGACACAGACACACTCTTTTGTCTTGGTACAGACACAGACACACTCTTTTGTCTTGGTACAGACACAGACACACTCTTTTGTCTTGGTACAGACACAGACACACTCTTTGTCTTGGTACAGACACAGACACACTTTGTCTTGGTACAGACACAGACACACTCTTTTGTCTTGGTACAGACACAGACACACTCTTTGTCTTGGTACAGACACAGACACACTCTTTTGTCTTGGTACAGACACAGACACACTCTTTGTCTTGGTACAGACACAGACACACTCTTTTGTCTTGGTACAGACACAGACACACTCTTTTGTCTTGGTACAGACACAGACACACTCTTTTGTCTTGGTACAGACACAGACACACTCTTTTGTCTTGGTACAGACACAGACACACTCTTTTGTCTTGGTACAGACACAGACACACTCTTTTGTCTTGGTACAGACACAGACACACTCTTTTGTCTTGGTACAGACACAGACACACTCTTTTGTCTTGGTACAGACACAGACACACTCTTTTGTCTTGGTACAGACACAGACACACTCTTTTGTCTTGGTACAGACACAGACACACTCTTTTGTCTTGGTACAGACACAGACACACTCTTGGTACAGACACAGACACACTCTTTTGTCTTGGTACAGACACAGACACACTCTTTTGTCTTGGTACAGACACAGACACACTCTTTTGTCTTGGTACAGACACAGACACACTCTTTTGTCTTGGTACAGACACAGACACACTCTTTTGTCTTGGTACAGACACAGACACACTCTTTTGTCTTGGTACAGACACAGACACACTCTTTTGTCTTGGTACAGACACAGACACACTCTTTTGTCTTGGTACAGACACAGACACACTCTTTTGTCTTGGTACAGACACAGACACACTCTTTTGTCTTGGTACAGACACAGACACACTCTTTTGTCTTGGTACAGACACAGACACACTCTTTTGTCTTGGTACAGACACAGACACACTCTTTTGTCTTGGTACAGACACAGACACACTCTTTTGTCTTGGTACAGACACAGACACACTCTTTTGTCTTGGTACAGACACAGTCACACTCTTTTGTCTTGGTACAGACACAGACACACTCTTATGTCTTGGTACAGACACAGACATGTCTAGTGCCCCAATAGTAACAACTGTGTAAATGGCCACCATGTACTTACTGTCTGTGTGTACAAACTAGACCAGCCTTGGGCAAACTACGACCCTTGGGTCGTCCCGCCTGTCTGTTTCAACCGGCCCGCCAGACATAAGGCCTATACGTGATGACGTCAACCATCAACTTAAATTAGTTATCGTCAATACTACACCCTGGCCGGGCCCGCCGGTCAAATTTACAGACACAACGTGGACCGCGATCCAAACAGTTTGCCCACTCTCGAACTAGACTAATAGGTCTTACTGGGAATAGGAAATCTTAGATTAGTCAGCTCACTAGGAAAACTTAAACATTTGTTGTTGGTTATCTGCAGCCTGATACTTGATATAGGTCAAAGTTGCGTTACACTATTGACATTATTGTACCCAGTTCAGTGTACTTCAGTATGTCATGTAATGTAATGTACTGGGAGTCATAACGATTTTTGAGACTATTGACATTATTGTACTAAGTACCTATGTGATAAACACATTAGTTAATGTTATTTTTGCGTCAGGTATAATTCATTACTCCAGACACTATTAAACAGACCAATTGTGTGTATGTGTGTGTGTATGTATGTATGTTGTTGTATGTCTGTCGTAGGTTTAATAGATACATGATAAATCTATTTGAATTAAAATTCACTAAGCCATGCCACTACTAAAAATTTAATTTTAAAAATAATTTTTCAAGTTTAATTTACTAAAGAATTTAAATTTGTTTATTGAATTGTTTTAAGTCAGATTAGCATTACCCACATTTTGGGCTGTATACTGGTTAGGCTTAAAGCGCTTCATGTATATTTAAATATATGTCAAGGGGTTGCCCATTATACAAACGACGTAGGTAGACAAAACATTTTACCTGATGGTCCCCCAAGGGTTCGGGGAACTTTACTTACATTACTAAATGAAGTGCTTACATCCGGTCTAGCTGAAAAAACGTTTCAAATTATTATGAAACTTTGAGAACAATTATCCTCCAGTAACTTATAAATATGCGTGTACGTCACACAGTCTATGATAGTTTGATCTTTAAAGATAATACTTACGCCTTTTTATAAAGTAAATATAAAAATGACCACTTCAAGTAAGTAGTCCAAACCTATTTTTTCAAACTGATTTCCCATCGGGTTGTCTTGTTTTGTTGAATAGAACTCGTTGTTCTAAGAATGTGGATACATAGGATCGGTCTCTTTGTAAAAAATAAAACTAAGTTTCTAAATTACAAGTCATAAACCTAAATAAATATTTAACGCGTCAATCGACATGTCCTCTGTTATTAAAGCTCATCATTTGTTTACTTTTCAAGATAAGAAAAAAATAGGTTTATTGGGGGCGGGGACAAGAGACAATGTTAATATTGAGAACTAAATGTTTCAACTAACAAAATGGTTTACAATAGTGCTTAAAGTAAATTGAAATATAAACTAACTAAAAATAAATTAAGGATAGTTAAATATCATTAATTTTTTTTCTTTTTTTAACAGTTTCAACTTACCTATAAAACGTGTAATTGCTGGTATCAATTTGTGCACAAGTACCAGACGGACGGATTGGTGTAGATAGTAGATTGTCCGCCCAGCTTTAAATGGGTACCTGACTTAAATTAGGCTGGCCGTTGTGCTAACCACTCAACCTCCTTGAATGCACGTCATCTGAGCCGATGTTCACTTAGTGCTATAGGCACTTTTCCAGAAGAATTAAATTCCCCGGCATTCGCCATTTTTATTACTTTGCTTAAACACGCGGCGGATTTATTTTTATAGAAAATCGGACAATCTGTTCTTCAGTGGTGATATTTTGCTTCTCGGGGTTGTTTTTAATTTCATTTTTGTGTCGCTCAGATTCTCACTTTGATGAGCTAGTCACTTACATTGAATTATAATTGATAACAATATCGACACCATGGGTAGGTAGACAGTTTTATTATTAGTGAACATTTAGAAGTAAATGTTTGTATAAATACACATTAGCTATGAACATTTCATCAATTTAAAAGATGCTAGATTCGACATTTCATATATATATGTATGTATGTATATATAAGGTGGATTTTAACACAAGCTTATTATGTGTGATTTTCTTCAGTCAATTTACTTGAACGAAATCATGTCTTCTTCCTATTTCCATTGTTGTTATCTAATGTGATCAGTGTGCCAGTTGTTTCAGGTATAAATCAACCCTGTTTAACCATGCATTGGTCCTAGTGCCAGACACAGAGACCAGGACTATAAATACAATGTCGCTAACTACATCTCATAAATATGAAGAGTTCCACTTCCTTTCTTGGTGTAACTGAGACAACATATTATGTATGGATAGATCAGAAACACTGGGGTTCATATATTGCGGAATGTAGTTAGCTATGTATGGCTTGATTGTATACATTGTGATGCCAACATTGCTGGATGTAGTTAGCTATGTATGGCTTGATTGTATACATTGTGATGCCAACATTGCTGGATGTAGTTAGCTATGCATGGCTTGATTGTATACATTGTGATGCCAACATTGATGGATGTAGGTGGATTGATTGTATACATTGTGATGCCAACATTGATGGATGTAGTTAGCTATGTATGGATTGATTGTATACATTGTGATGCCAACATTGATGGATGTAGTTAGCTATGTATGGATTGATTGTATACATTGTGATGTTAACATTGATGGATGTAGTTAGCTATGTATGGATTGATTGTATACATTGTGATGCCAACATTGATGGATGTAGTTAGCTATGTATGGATTGATTGTATACATTGTGATGCCAACATTGATGGATGTAGTTAGCTATGTATGGATTGATTGCATACATTGTGATGCCAATATTGATGGATGTAGTTAGCTATGTATGGATTGATTGTATACATTGTGATGCCAACATTGATGGATGTAGTTAGCTATGTATGGATTGATTGTATACATTGTGATGCCAATATTGATGGTTGTAGTTAGAAATGTATATTACTCTAAATAAAGGAAGCAAACATTAAAAATATAAAATACTAGCGGATTTATAAAATTAGCAAAGTGAGTTTAAATTAATCACTGCATACAAATTAATTGTCACATAAATACTGGAAAGATCCTAATACTGCATTAATTAATAAATTAGAAAATTACGGAATGGATGTGATTATTACATAACAATAATTGTAATCATAATTAATTATCCATACGCAGTGGCTACGGTACCATCAAGCGGGACTCCGTATTTTTTTTCTCCAGGTACCAGCAATAGATATTGCTCCACACCCTAACCCTATCCCTAACCCTATCCCTATCCCTAACTCTTACCCTAACCCTATACCTAACCCTAATATAATTGCTGGCACCTGAAAAAAAATACGGGCACCAGCCATATTCCTAACCCTAATATAATGGCGCTTGATGGTACCGTAGCCACTTCGTTATCCATATTTTGTTTATTTCTTGAATGACATGTATTTATTTATTGCAGTTTTATTAAAAAGTATAACCAACCAGAACAAACATGTAATATTGTAGACATCTAATATCGACGTGTATTGTTAGAGATTGTGTGGCATTTGTTGATGTTATTTTAGTTTTTAATATAGACATATATGTTTATGACTTATGATATTAACATATATTGTATTAGGGCCCACACAGACAATTGTTTAGTGCAGTTGATTTATTCACTTTGTTTATTCCACAGACAATTGTTTAGTGCAGTTGATTTATTCACTTTGTTTACTCCACAGACAAGAAGAAGCTCAACAGATAGACCAGGAACTGTTCAATGAATATTTATTTAGTTTAGACCAGCTGATGGAACTGGCAGGATACAGTTGTGCCGTGGCCATTGCTAGGGTAGGTAACTCACTTAAATAGGAACGTACATACCTGACAGAGTTACTTATTGGACACATTTTAAATACCTGAGGCAGTGCAACTGACAGCAGAGACAATATAAACAGAACCGCATAGACTTATCGCTCCATTGCACCATGACGTTTTTTATATAGAAATATTTATAGGACTGTGGTATGAGGACAATGTCATGAGGACCGTTCCATGAGGACCGTTCCATGAGGACCGTTCCATGAGGACCATTCCATGAGGACCGTTCCATGAGGACCATTCCATGAGGACCATACTTTGAGGACTATTTTATGAGGACCATGGTATTAGGACCATCGTGTTAGATAAAGAGTTCTTCTTTAGTCAATAACTGATTTCGTAGATAGTACAACACCTAGCTGCTTGTAACAAATAGAATGACCGAACGAAAACAGCAATTACGATGTCTTTGACACAGCAAACACAGCATGTGCCTAGTCCTTGATATATGCATCTATAGCAAGTATTTATATTTTGGAACATCATCATTTGCCCCTTAACACGTTTTGTCGTGGGGGGGGGACACAGCTGTGGATATGTCTCTTAGTTTCCTTTTGTTTCCGTTGGTCAAGCAAGTCCTACATCCTGGCCTGTCCATGTCCTAATGTTGGCAGTCCAGTTCTTCCTAGGACATCATCACTTCCGGGCCCCGTCACTTGCATTATACTATTGCACTGTCTCATTATACTATTGCACTGATTGCACTGTCTCATTATACTATTGTACTGATTGCACTGTCTCATTATACTATTGTACTGATTGCACTGTCTCATTATACTATTGTACTGATTGCACTGTCTCATTATACTATTGTATTGATTGCACTGTCTCACTATACTATTGCACTAATTGCACTGTCTCATTATACTATTGCACTGATTGCACTGTCTCATTATACTATTGCACTGATTGCACTGTCTCAATATACTATTGCACTTATTGCACTGTCTCGTTATACTATTGCACTGATTGCACTGTCTCATTATACTATTGTACTGATTGCACTGTCTCATTATACTATTGCACTGATTGCACTGTCTCATTATACTATTGCACTGATTGCACTGTCTCATTATACTATTGCACTGATTGCACTGTCTCATTATACTATTGCACTGATTGCACTGTCTCATTATACTATTGCACTGATTGCACTGTCTCAATATACTATTGCACTTATTGCACTGTCTCGTTATACTATTGCACTGATTGCACTGTTTCGTTATACTATTGTACTGATTGCATTGTCTCATTATACTATTGCACTGATTGCACTGTCTCGTTATACTATTGCACTGATTGCACTGTCTCATTATACTATTGCACTGATTGCACTGTCTCATTATACTATTGCACTGATTACACTGTCTCATTATACTATTGCACTGATTGCACTGTCTCGTGGACAATGGCCGGACCTAGTCAACTTTCTCTTGTTCACTGTATTGAGTTGATGTTTCACATGTGGAATGTATCATCGATCCCCCCCCCCAACCGGTCACATTGATAGATCTTACAGCAAAAGTTATTTGTTGAGTTTTAAAACTCGATTACACGCCTCACATCCCTAAGTAGAAGCACACATGTGATATAAGAAACACGGGTTACACATGGTTTTGACCCGTTGATTTACTGAGCTGTACATGTGGCTCTGCTTGATATTCTGAGGTACTGATCTGTTTGACCCTGAGGTACTGAGCTGTACATGTGGCTCTGTTTGACCCTCTGAGGTACTGAGCTGTACATGTGGCTCTGTTTGACCCTCTGAGGTACTGAGCTGTACATGTGGCTCTGTTTGACCCTGAGGTACTGAGCTGTACATGTGGCTCTGTTTGACCCTGAGGAACTGAGCTGTACATGTGGCTCTGTTTGACCCTGAGGTACTGAGCTGTACATGTGGCTCTGCTTGATATTCTGAGGTACTGATCTGTTTGACCCTGAGGTACTGATTTGTACATGTGGCTCTGATTGACCTTCTGAGGTACTGAGTTGTACATGTGGCTCTGTTTGACCCTGAGGTACTGAGCTGTACATGTGGCTCTGTTTGACCCCCTGAGGTACTGAGCTGTACATGTGGCTCTGTTTGACCCTGAGGTACTGAGCTGTACATGTGGCTCTGTTTGACCCTGAGGTACTGAGTTGTATATGTGGCTCTGTTTGACCCTCTGAGGTACTGAGCTGTACATGTGGCTCTGTTTGACCCTGAGGTACTGAGCTGTACATGTGGGTCTGTTTGACCCTCTGAGGTACTGAGCTGTACATGTGGCTCTGTTTGACCCTCTGAGGTACTGAGCTGTACATGTGGCTCTGTTTGACCCTCTGAGGTACTGAGCTGTACATGTGGCTCTGCTTGATATTCTGAGGTACTGATCTGTTTGACCCTGAGGTACTGAGCTGTACATGTGGCTCTGTTTGACTCTCTGAGGCAGGCTTACGGAGCCGCCAAATTTTTTCCGGTTCCGGCTCCCACAAATTTGACGGCTCCGGCTCCGACACGGCTCCGGCACGGCTCCGGCTCCCTATTAAGATAGTATCTTACGAGACAAAAATTTTTGTAATTGCGCTGATAAAAAGTTATGCAAATTTGGCCGCGTTCACCCCCATAGTCAGGAAATTGAAAAATATACGCATGTCGGTTTTACTAAAAACAAACCATTTCAGTGCATCCAGAATCATATTATTATTTTCGACCAAGGTTTCACAAGTCGCCATTTTCATAAGTAATAAAAAGTTATTTCAATGATCAAATGAGCAAATAGTAAAATGATACATTATTTAAAATATTTTAAAGACTTCAATATTTATATTTATTATTTATAATTCGAAGTGACTATTCGGACTCCGATTTTTATTCGGACCCCGTCCCAATAAAGTCTGATTGTTATTCGGACCCGTGGCAAATATGCACTTAGCTTAGCTATGACATAAACTTTATTATTGTTTTTTTTTTTAATAATTGTTTGAATCGTATGATTTAATCGTTACTCAGTGTCTAGGGTTCCACTAAGCGGACTCTGTATTATTATTTTTTCGGGTTCCGTCTAATGAAGTTTAAATATAGCTAAGCTTAGTGCATATTTGCCTCAGGTCAGAATAACAATCGGATTTTATTGGGACCTGGGTCCGTAAAGCCACAGTCTTATAAATGTATCTACTCTATTTCAGATATTCTGTTTATAATAAAATTGTTAAATACAGAAAGCGACCATTTTGTTTTTAGTTTATTACAAATTCGCGGTCAAATAATAATACAAAATGACGCGTTCTATTTGTCGTCGTAGTAAAAATTTATTTTAAATGATTGATACAATTATTCTATGAAATAAAACTGTTTTAACTTTATATATAACAAAATAACATGCCATTAAACAAATTTCGGAGGGTAAACAAGATTTAAAACAAACACAAAATGATTCCCCATTAAAGATTTTTTTTGTGGTGATGTGCGTGCACGCTATCATTTAAACGCTGTTACTGTTCGTAAAAATAACAACATTTCAAATTGTAGGAGACAAACAATCAAACAAATTTGGAATTTTAAAGCTAAAAAAAAAAATTCTGCTGTAAAAAAAATACATTTGTGAGCCGTGGAGCCGCCAGATTTTTTCGGCTCCGGCTCCGCAAGCCTGCTCTGAGGTACTGAGCTTTACATGCGGCTCTGTTTGACCCTGAGGTACTGAGCTGTACTTGTGGCTCTGACTGGGTGGCGTTCAATATCTTTCAATCTTGACATTCCAACAGAAACTATTGGAATGTCCGTGTAATAGAAATAAGGAAAGTAATTCTTGTTAAAAGATACTGTAACACCCTGGCCAGTGACAAAAAGGGTGTGGCTATTTTTATCAATCGGGAATGGGCAAGTGAAATGTTGTGTTCTAGGGCACGAATTATCTCCCCTACCATTATTTCTAGAAATGTATTGCCACATTTATTACTAGTTATGTAATACACATATTTATTTAATTATTGTATAGCATTCAACGGTGTTGTTATTTTACTAAGTGTAGAGTTTCCTCTAAATAAAACATAGACTTTCATCATAAATAAAACATAGACTTTCATCATAAATAAAACATTACTTTCATCATAAATCTATCGCGACTAAATAATTCACACTATACTGACATCTTACGTAGAGTTGATCAACAAATGACTATATCTTCCCAGCTGTCGACATGTATTCCTTGTTATTTCATTAACCTATTCATAAGACTTTGTGTTCGTATTGCTTCTATATTGTTTTTATTATTATCATCATCATTGTTCTGACAGTGTTATCCAGTAGATGCCCTAAAGAAAGACCACGCAGCAGTATTGGTCATCTGTGGACCGGGCAACAATGGCGGGGACGGACTGGTCTGTGCAAGGCATCTCAAGTTGTTTGTGAGTAAGGTCTGACGTGACGTGATTTTAAAAATCTGTATGATCCAGTAGTACCCACAGCAGGTCTTATCAGTCTGTTGAAATGAAATTGAAATCAACACACGAAACATTTAGTGTCCAGACAAGACATGATCGTGTCATGTCCGGCCGGTGGGGCTGTTATATTCGGCCATCGCCTCTCTCCCCCCTGCCCCTCTCTAAGTTTATATAAACACTCATTGATCAGCAATTGAAAGAGTTAAATGACCCATTGCGGCCGTGTTTCTAAAACTTTACCCACCCGTTGTTTAGTTGTTATTCATTAATAAACAGTGACACTGTAGAACTTCACTCAGAGATATACTCAATGTAGCAAAGGTTTGTATGAGTTATAATGTGATGTATCTGAATATATCTTCATGTGTATGTAGTTCTTAAGCTGTGATCATATTCACATGTAATCTGTACCCATGTGATGTATGTAAAAGTCTAAGCCAGGTACAGCTGATATTAGTGGTTTAAAAGATTTTTTTGTGTACCTGTAGACAACTATGATCTTTATAGAATATTTACTTTGTTCAATTCATTATTTGTCCACAGGGTTACAAGCCAACTCTGTTCTACCCCAAACAGAACAACAAACCATTATTTAAAGCCTTGGCATTACAGGTAGTAGACATATACTTTTTAAATATTACAGGTAGTAGACATTACTTTTTAAATATTACAGGTAGTAGACATTACTTTTTAAATATTACAGGTAGTAGACATTACTTTTTAAATATTACAGGTGGTACACATTACTTTTTAAATATTACAGGTAGTAGACATTACTTTTTAAATATTACAGGTAGTAGACATTACTTTTTAAATATTACAGGTAGTAGACATTACTTTTTAAATATTACAGGTAGTAGACATTACTTTTTAAATATTTTGTGCCCTAGTCAACATTTAGTTGACATTTAGTCGACATTAAATCTTCGTAAAACTCATTTGACGCATTTTTATTTATTTACATTATTAATCGGTGGGACGGATGGCCGAGTGGTGTAGATACTCGACTGTTGACCTGAGAGTTGATCTCTCTGAGGTCATACACATTTCTTTGTATATTTCATTTGTTTTTTCATATATTTTAGGCTACTGCCTAATCAACTTTAAATAAAACATTTCACTAAGTCACTGAATAGTCCAGGGACAACCAGTCTAGGTTGTGTACACTATCTGGGGCTGACTGGGTGTGAAAAGATTGGTAGCCAACTGGAGCCCACCCTAACATACTGTCATTTGATTTTGGTAGACAATGAAAACTGTGGGGCTCAACAGGCCCACATACCATTGGGTTAGTTTAGTGGACTAAATGGTTAGTCCCCTAGTTGACTAGATGACCAGTCTGTCAGTTAACTAGATCAGTGCTTCTCAAAGTGGTGGGCCGCTGCCCCCCTAGGGGGCCATGGACTGTACGGAGTGGGGCCGTGGAATTTCGAAAAATGTGACATATAAAATATAATTAACCTAATGTATTGTATGTAAATAGTATTAATATATGTTTAAAATAAAATCTATTTTATCTTCTTTTATATGTTGCATGCTTTCACTCTTTCATTGTTAACATTAGAAAAAACATGTATTGACTAGTAAAAGTTTGCATATAGAAGTTTAAAATTATAAATTTAAGCAATCTAAACCAAAAAAAAAAATAGGGGGGGGCCACAACATATTGATTGGCGTTCTAAGGGGGGCAGTGACTTCAAAAAGTTTGAGAAGCACTGAACTAGATGACCAGTCCACCAGTTGACTAGATTACCAGTCTGTCAATTGATTAGATGGCCAGTCTGTCAGTTGATTAGATGGCCAGTCTGTCAGTTGATTAAATGACCAGTCCCTCAGGTGACTAAATGGCCAGCCCTTGTTAAACCAATACAATATTTCTTTGCAGTTTCAAGTTCACCTTTCATTCAGACGAATTTTGTTTAGTTTATTTTTTATTGTATCTGAACCATTTTAGCTCATTGGAGATTGAGGAAATATTTACAAAATATTTCTCAACATAGCTGTTGAAATATCCAATAGAGCTTGTTGATACATGTTAGAATTTTATGTCATTTGAATTACAGAGGAAATTAAGTTTCTTTTAAGTCAACAAATAATCATATTGTACAATTTTTTTTTTCATTTAGAGAAATGACAGATCATTTATTTACCCCCAAAGACTAGATGAACATTTAGGTGCTAATGAATTGATTAAATGATATTTGCTGAACAAATGTACAAGTCCAGCAAGCTATATTGATTGAAAAAAAAACCCAAAAACTAATCAGAAAAATAAACTTTAGATAAAATAAAGTTTTGGTTGATGAAATTTGATGCTGGGTGGTTACTGATTTTTTTTTTTTTCCTACAAATCATAACTTCAAAGAGAGATGTTTTCATTTCAGTCACTTAAAAGAAATTTTAAAAAAATATGTTATTGACATTAATCACATGTCATCAACATTTATCAATTTTTCAAAACTGAAACATTTTTTAATGTAAAGGTAAATTGTAATAAACAACCAATATCGTGTCAGACACTAAAAGCTGTACTTCTGATAGCTATAGTTGAATGAGATATTTCTTGACATTTTTACATTGTTATTTATTTATTGCATAGTTTTGGATATTTTCATAGAGATTTCTTTTAAAAACAATTTAAGAATGACTGGTAATACAATATGTCACATGAAATATTTATACAGTATTACAGCACATTTTTATTTTGTCTGTCCATCCAAATGAAACACATTTAATTGTTAAGAAGAACATACAATTTCTTATTTAGTTATAAAGTTTAATGTCATCGTATTTACTCTCTGCTAGACAAACTATTAATGAAATAATATTTCTCTTCTACTTTACAGTGTGAACGTTTGGACATCCCTACACTCTCTTTCTTCCCAACTGACCCTCAGTGTATAGTGGACAGCTTTAACCTGGTAGTGGACGCCATCTTTGGATTCAGTTTCAAACCACCAGCCAGGCCAGAGTTTGCCAGTGTCATCCAGAGTCTGATGCAGATACAAGACAGGGTTCCAATTTGTTCTATAGATATTCCAAGTGGTGGGTCACTTGCATTGTTTTGTTTCAAGTTATAGGTTTTGTAATGTTGATTTATAGCCAGTGCTCTGGGTGCTGTCAGTGATTTTTTGCTGAGGGGAAAGATGGTCAGGCGGTGGTAATTACTCAACTGTCAACCTGAGGATTCCTGGTCTGATATCTTGTAAGAGACCCATGAAATTTTCCACATTAGGGTGAAAGTTTCCTCTTTATTTTCAACTGTGCCTCCAAGGCCATTGTCCTGTTGACTTTGATGGGTTGAAAGGAGGACACTGCAAAAAAACTGTCCCATTAGTGGTTTATTATCTTAGACAGAAACTTATCATTCTTTCATGGACACCATTGATTGATCTATTGTTGATGTTACTTCTATGACTATTGTTATTGTTTTATTGTTATTGCTATGGATGCTGTCATTGATCTATTGTTGTTGTTACTTCTATGACTGTTGTTATTGTTGTATTGTTATTGCTATGGTTGCTGTCATTCATCTATTGTTGTTGTTACTTCTATGACTGTTGTTATTGTTGTATTGTTATTGCTATGGATGCTGTCATTCATCTATTGTTGGTGTTACTTCTATGACTATTGTTATTGTTTTATTGTTATTGCTATGGATGCTGTCATTGATCTATTGTTGGTGTTACTTCTATGACTGTTGTTATTGTTGTATTGTTATTGCTGTGGATACTGTCATTCATCTATTGTTGGTGTTACTTCTATGACTGTTGTTATTGTTGTATTATTATTGCTATAGATGCTGTCATACCTTAATGCAAAGTGTATATAAATATTTAAAAGTCTGGCAGTGTATATTTGATAATTATCTTATCTATATAACTTGATGAGTATAAGTGAACATGAATTATGATTGTATCTCTCTAGGCTGGGATGTTGAACAAGGAAACCCAGAAGGTCTCCAGCCAGACCTACTCATCTCACTGACTGCACCTAAACAATGTGCCACTCACTTTAAAGGTCAGAGACATTTTCTAGGAGGCAGGTTGGTGCTCATCTACATTTTACTTGTGAATTTATTGTCATTAACAATGTCTTTCATTCATAGAACATTCTGATGTAATTTAATACATACAAAACAAATACATTTCTTTTTTTTTTTTGTTATTTGTTTTAGTTGAAGGGACACAATTCATTGGTTAATAAATGTTAAATATAGGAGTTTAGTGAAAGTATGGACGTGTATTATGCAATGCTAAATAAAGAGTGTTTGTAAATAGGTTCTTGTAATTATTAAATTTAGATGATATCTTGAATCGAGACAGTTTTCAACATACATAGATGAACCACAGTTTTGTGTTCAATCAGTTCAGTAACTGTCACAGACTTCAAAGAGGAACCACAGTTTTATGTTCAATCAGTTCAGTAACTGTCACAGACTTCATTGATGAACCACAGTTTTATGTTCAGTCAGTTCAGTAACTGTCACAGACTTCATTGATGAACCACAGTTTTATGTTCAGTCAGTTCAGTAACTGTCACAGACTTCAAAGAGGAACCACAGTTTTATGTTCAGTCAGTTCTGTAACTGTCACATACTTCATTGATGAACCACAGTTTTATGTTCAGTCAGTTCAGTAACTGTCACAGACTTCAAAGAGGAACTACAGTTTTATGTTCAGTCAGTTCAGTAACTGTCACAGACTTCAAAGAGGAACCACAGTTTTATGTTCAGTCAGTTCAGTAACTGTCACAGACTTCAAAGAGGAACCACAGTTTTATGTTCAATCAGTTCAGTAACTTTCACAGACATCAAAGCAAATTGTCATGTAAATTAAAGTACATGCTTTCAAGTTCTAAAATAAGTTTAAATTATGTAGCATAGCACTTCATTAAGACATTTCCCTTTATATGTCTGTTTCTCTTTTATTTCATAATGTAGAATTAAATAATGTTCTATCAGCTGTATTCAATTAACACTTGTAATGATTTTCAATTCTGAAAGTAAAAATTATGATTTATTTTTATCTTCCTAGATTCGTACCACCAACTCTGGAACAAAAGTATGCACTGCGTCTGCCACCTTACCCAGGTACAGATCCTGTAGTTGAACTCAAGCTCC
The DNA here is from genome assembly GCA_021962125.1 of Bulinus truncatus. NCBI lineage: Eukaryota > Metazoa > Mollusca > Gastropoda > Planorbidae > Bulinus > Bulinus truncatus. Next base: position 101,365 of record JAGDYQ010000333.1, read on the forward strand.
CAGTGAGAGAGGAACCAACTCAGTCATAAACTTTCAAACCAACACAGATTTCATCAAGTTTTATTTCTTAATTTTATAACCAAACTATTTGCTGTGTTTTTTCGCATTTAATTTCCTCTGAAATTTAATTTCCTTCTGTTTTTCTTGGAATATATTTCCAATTATATGCCATTTCAATGAAAGCTTTTGTTAATATTTTCTCATGAATGATGCTTCATGTTTTTTGTTTGTTGTGGTATAGAAAATATTTAATATATTTCCACTTATGCAAATTAGCCATTTTAATAATGTATGGCCAATTAAATTTTTATGTTTTTGTTGTTTCCTTTAACTTTGTAACTATAAGTAGTTTGAGTTTTCTTTATCTAATAAAATATTTCATTTTACATATACAGTGTTGAGGCCTAAGTGTTATTAGTCATAATTACATTTATATAGGGAATACCATTTCAGGTTATTAAATATAATTAGCCTAATCATATAATAATATAAATACATTTACTGTAAGGTCTCAATTTATGCGTTTTTTTTTGTGCTAAAAATACAAATTTAATTTATAAATAGAAAAATAGGTTATAGTTTTCGGAAATTTCATAAATTAAGGAAAACTTGTTCAAACGAATTGAAAACATTTTCTAAAAAAGTTAGATGACAGAAAATATAAATAATTGTAATGAAACATAATTTCATTGATTTAAAAAATTGCAATACCCAGAATGTTGTAACATTGATTCTTTATAAGATTAGAATCGTGTCATATTCCTTACATTTATATACGCAAACGTTTTGATTAATTCACTTAAAAATTTTAAATATTCTCTTTTTTATATGTTTTTTTTTTAATTAAAAAAAACTTTTCATTAAGTACCAAAATTACATAAAAAAATTCTAAATCACAATTATTTTTGGAAGAGACCATCAGTTCATGAATAATAAGTGTTATAGAGGTTGTTGTTAGGGGGGCTGATTGGTCATATATCAAGTACTCAACAATAGAAAAACATACATTTTACAATAATACATTACATTTAAACATCATTAATTCCTGAATTTATTTATTGTAAACGGAGAAGAAGGCAGTGTTTCTCAATGTGCTGGTCACGACTAACAAAATTTTAGGAGTGTCGCAAAATTTTAGGCGGGTCACAAAAAACTTAAATTTATAATTAGTGGATGGAACATCTGTATGTTCATAATAATAACCCTTTTTATTTCGATATTTTACAATTCTAAGACTTGGTTATTCTTCTAAGTAAAAGTGGATGACAAAAACAGGCAATAGGATTGATATGAAAATACAAAAAAATATCAAAGTGGGATGGGAAGTTTCTATATGGTAACAATAAATTAGTTAGATGTGATAACATTATTTCTGAGATTCTTATAAGATTCTTAATGAGCTCTCCAGGTGTTCTTCTTCTAATTTTATTTTATGTTTTTCTTTCTTGAAAAAAGTCGCAGGCATGTAACAGGGCTTCTGAATAAAGATGCCATCAGTATTGCTAAAGGTAAGGCTATGAATTAAGAAAAATTTACTGTGTGATTTATATCCAATAAAGTGAAATGATAAAATTAGTCTCCAAGTTCAATGTCTGAATGTAATTAGATTAATTTCATTTAAAAATGCGAAATTATCATGTCAACTTATAATGTCGTTACTTATAAATAAAAAAAGACCATTTTAATGTTAAATTGGATGCGAAAATTTCATAGCATAATTCACGATATTACAAAAAACAACAATAATCTTTTCATTTATTAGTTACTCCATTTTAAGTTGACATAAACAAGCTGATGGTGTTCATTATTTGATAATAATTCTTCTGTCACACAAACAACAACTATTTCAAAGTACACCAAAACAAATACTTGTACATGATAAAGTACACCAAAACAAAATACATGTATATGATTTAGGTCAAAAAGAAGAATGAGTTACCTCACTTTACAATTAATATTTTTATTTACCTACAGTTTCATACAGAATAATTTGTAAAGTGAATCAACAGTTAAAATAACTTATTCTACTGCCACTCAAATGTCACATATTTATATATTAATTTATTTATATGGTGATGAATTAGACCTAAGTTTTGACTCTCTAGTTTTTAAAGAATAAGCTAGACTTTTCTTAAAATGCATATGCAGCATTTTAAAAATTCTGAATATTTTTGAAGTTGCGGACTGTCTTCGTGAGCCGCATTCCAGCCAGCTGCTGGCCGCATTTAAGACATGCCAAATTTACATGTTTGAACATAATTTTTTTTATGAAATAAACTACACAAGTTTAAATTTGGTTAAAAATAAATTCCACATAAATTGAGACCTGACTGTATATATCTAGTTTTTGGTCTCTACGTCCGGCGGCTAGCATTTTTATATGTATGGATTGTATTTGCTAATAATAGATCTTCAACAATACCCACCACCAAATTTATTCTCCCTCATCCTAGTTTGTATTCTCTCCTGCCCTTTATTCTGTTTTCTCTCCCCCCCCCCCCTCTGTTCTGTATTCTCTCTCTGCCTGTTATGTATAACATTGTTTGATGCTTGGCATTATTTTATTTTTCAGTTCCCTCACCCCTTCCCCCCAGTCTTCTTCCATTTTTTCAGTCATTGACCAGTCCACCAGTTGACTAGTTGACCAGTCTGTCAGTCAAGGGTTGGCAGTCACTGTGATGGACATTCTCTAAATAGGTTTTGTAAACTCTGGCCCATAATGCATTGAGGCCTCACCGTAGACGGTTGGTTATATTGTAGATGAATACAGATATATAAATGTTTATAGCCAAATTATTTCTATATGTATATAAATTTACAAAAGACTAGGCTAGTACTCGTAAAAAAAATTATTTTATGAGTAATCATAAAAAAAATACAACACCAAGCAGTGCTGACAAAAAAAATTTTTCCTGTGATTTTTTTCTGTCCTGCAGAATCCAGACAGAATACTGAATACATTTAATGAGCCAGAATTCAAAGTTATTTCCCTTAGTTTACAAATAATGTAATAAAAAAAACTTTTTTGACCTTTGAAAGTTCAATTTGTCTGGTTTATACATTTTGACCTCATCTATTGAATTTTTAAATTCATTTGATTCCTTCCCACAATTATGTACAAACTTGGTAAACTCTGAACTACATAAAAATGTCAACTTCTTAACTCCTTGATTACAGCAAGTGTTTGTTAACACCTTGATTACAGCAAGTGTTTGTTAACAACTTGATTACAGCAAATGTTTGTTAAATAAATTATTCCTTTCAATTGATCTGTTATTTAATTACTGCTATTTTAGAAAGTATTTGATTCAGTAGAAAGTAAACTTTTACACAATCTACGCTATTATCTCATTGATTTAATTCAGGAATTTATATCTAGTTTACAAAGTTTCTGTTAATATCTAAAATATCTAGACAACTTTCTTATAAATTCATAGACTATCAATTCTTTTAATTTGTTATTAGTTTTGTTTTCTCTTTATCAAGTGTTCATCTACCACTTGATACTAAACGTCATAAACTTATTAACAAAAAATAATAATTTGTTTTAAAAAGTTATGTTAATTGGATTGTTAAGAGACTTTGATGATTTAATAAAACAAGGATCATTCACTCCAGTTGTGTCAGACTTAGGAATATATACAACTTCATTTTTCTTGAACTTAGTGTCATTTAGTCAAACTAGCAATAACTTGACTGTACGGTAAGTAAACTTTAGAATATTTAACTTTCATTAACAAAGTCACCAATAAAGTAGCATAAGTTTTAATATAACTTTTTTTTTTATGACCTTTCATTTACTTGTGAGGATTTTTTATTTAAGTAAATCACATAGAGCAATTATTTGATTATTAATTAAGGTTTGTCATTATCCCCATTTTTTGATCACATTCACAATTATTATTAGTGATACACATCATCAGATAATCTCAGCCTATTCAGTACCAGAATAAAATAATAAAAAAAAAGGGAATTCATGTTTTGTTTATTTCTAGTGCTACATTTTTAAAGATTTAATGAAAATGAGCTTACACTTTTGTTCCTGCTTATTTCATTTATTGTTTATTTCCTTTTTTTTTTGTTTTTATTTGTTTGATATAAAATTATTTTTTTCAACAAACAGAACTCTTTAATTTTAATATTTTTATTTTATCTATTAGTTTTACCTGAAATATTTATTTAAATAGTTGGAACTTTTGTATGTTTTTCCTATTACTATTAATTTTTCAAAGAAAAGTTTACGTAACTTTGGAAACAAAATGTATTATTATGGAGTTGGATAACAGTTAAGATGATTTGAATAGAAGATGCTTTTAATAATTTAATTTCAAGTTGTTGATTTTTTTCAATTAAATTTTGTTTCTGTATTTCTATTTGGCTTAAATAAGAATAGTGTCTAACATTTTAAAGAAAGTTTGTATATCGTTGGAGATTTGAAATGTCTGGTTGGTAAAAAAAATAAAGATGACATTACTTGAAAATAAAACTGTAAAAGGTTACACTGAAATCAACAAACTTAATGTGATGACCAGATACCAATGGTTTTTATTAGTTTTTATGTAGAAAAGATTAACGTAAAAATATATACAAGGTTTAGTGTATCAAAAGGATGTTTAGAAGACAATGATAGACATTATAAAAAGCAACTTATTAAAATGATATGATTATCAGTTTTTACAAAGAATGAAAATGGATTTAATATCAATTATCCATAATGTATTAAGTCATTTTAGAATACCAACATATTTCATTTTGTTAATTTATAAAAATTACATATTTTATACATCAATATACATCAATATACATGTATTAAATATTGGTGTGCTTCATGTTTGTCTTTGTTTTTTTGTCTGAAAAACTCCAAAAATCTTTTGCATGGAATACTAAGTTGTGGTACTTTGCCCAGTTATATTTAAGACGTTTATTTTAGAGTTATAATATGTACATCTTTATTATTAAAAAAAAATATTTTGTACATTTTTTTATAGAAATAAATTAATTGAATATAATTACAGTAATGAAATGGAAAAGTGAGAGGTAAATAATTTCTCTAAATTATAGTTTTTTTTATTAAACTCTTTTCTATATTAGAAATGAATATTTGTAAATATTTTGCAGATCATAATCTGAAATTTTGTTATAAAAACATTTTTATCTGCTAAAACCGGGTTTAATTGATGGTGAGAACATTGAACATCTTCATACACTGCCACTGTGTATGTCCTGACATAAATGATAATAGTGTTATAGGCCTGAAAAATTTAAATACTCTCCAAAAAACTCATTAGGATTTTGTTATTACTTTGCAGAAAAGTTAAATACACAAATGCACAAATACTTTAATACAAAGCAAAGCAATTAAGCCTATACAGCTGCTTTATAATGTAATAATATTAATACATCAATTTTCTGGATCTCTATGTATTATAACTTTTTATTATAAATCTAACAATTAACTTGCATATATTTTTTTTAAAAACATAAAATTTAAAAGTAAATGAAATGTCCGTCTAGTAATCATCCATCTTTTAGAACGTTCATTTATCTAATAAACCTTGTTAAATTTAGTTTTCGGTGTTGTGAGAATTGTGTCTCCGTGAATCGTGAAAGAGGCACAAGCAGACCAGACCACCCAGAGAGATTAAGCAAGAAGAACGTTGTTAATCATCAACAACTAAACAGAAGTGAAAAAAAAGGGAAAAATGGCTGACACTTTATCGTCTGCCAGTGGTGGTGGCGGCCGTTTGAGTGCTCAGTGCTGTTATACCTCAAAATACAAAATTAAGCGGAATGCATTTTTTCGAATTGTTCAGGTTTCTAATAATATTTCACTGTATAAATGATAGAACAGAGGCGTACCTATGGTGGGAGGGGGTATGGGGTCCCAATTCGAAAGTCCCCCCCCGGGTCCCACCTTGAGGGCTCCCCCCAAATTTTTTTACATTAAATATTAAGTACATTATCTCTTGTCATGGTGTCGAATGTCAAAATGCAGGGGCCCCTAAAGAGGCCAGCCCCCCGGGCCCCAAATCCTTAGGTTCGATATAAAAAAGAATGAATCCCGACAAAATAAAACGGTTATTCTAGACAAATTTCACAATTCAACCAAGGCCAACATTACTTAATAAAACAACAATAGTTAAGCCGACGAAAGGTGCGAAAATATGCCGTGATAATTACTTCAGAATCTGAGAGCAATCCATTAAATAGGGTGTTTTTTTTTTTAAATCTAAAACCATATAACATGAATGAATCAATCATTGACATATTTAAGGCCGTATACATTTCAAGGACACCCTACATTTGAATGATAAATGTAATAAGTCGAATGTATATTTAAAAATAAAATACGAAAAAGAAACAAGCTTTAATTTCTGAAAAACTAGAGAACTACTGAATTATTTATAACAATTAATTAATTATACTTTCCGCAAACATGATTCAATGAATTGCAAAATTATGAATAAAACTAGTGCACATATTTTCTTTGTTCCTTTCCAGATTTTGCATTGTAGAGATTTTTACACATTTAGTACTCTTTAGAGAAAGGTTTTACGCATTTTAAATACTAATTTTGTATACAGATGCAAAATTTTACAGAACTGATTTAATACTCATCGAACTTTTGATAAAAATCTTCCAAGTTTTCAATTTTTTCCAGTTTTTTGATAAAAATCATATTAGCCTCCAGTGGACATCTCGCTCCAGGTGACTTCTTGGTATTTTCAAAATGATCATCAAATCTTTTTTGAGCTTTTGCTGTAAGTTTTTCTCTGAGTGAGTTGATTTTTCTTTGTTGTGCATTTCTGATGACTTCATTAGCAGTCTCAAATGTCATATACGAGTGAACGAAGATCAGAGATGAAGCTACAACTTGCCAGACGTCCAGAGGCTCAATGTTTGGCTTTTCACTCAGTTCACGGATAAGTTTGACCACCCCAAGTCTAATCACATATAAGTTTGTATACTTAACGACTGTCAGAGTATATCTTGCAGTTTTGTAAACCAGGCGCCCAGATTCTGCAGACCGCGTTAAGAATTTGTCTGCCCCAGCGACGAAGATGGACATAAAATTTTCAAGTGTCGCCCACCAGGCAGCCATAGCTTCTGTGTCTGTAAGACTTTGTTCATGTCTGGATCTATCTCTAATTCTGTACGCGTTTCTTAAAAAGTCGTAGATTTGTGAGGGTGCACTCAATAGTTCCGAGACTACCATAGTAATAGTTCCTAAAGGTCTAATAGTTGGGTGCATTGTCATTAGAATGCCTGCAAGGAGGCCAGTTGTAGTACAGCTTGAGACTCTGCCAGACAAGGCATCTAGTTGACCTGACAATCTTCCTCTTGAAGTCTGATCCAAAAACTGCACTTCTAGATCCGGTCTGTAAAATCCATCTTTAGGAACACAGATCCAGGCCTCATTCCAACTGTTTTCCTTTAAGTATTTATTCCAGTCTGTGTAAACTCTTCCCAAATGATCTATGAATTTATTCTTTGAAATGTTATCCAATCCACTGTCTGCTAAACTTCTGACTCTAATCAAAGGACATTCTAATTGTTACTCTTTATCAATATAAACAAAAACAAACAATTTCCCCAAACAAATTTGAGTTTTATCAATATTGTGTTTGACACATTTCTCTTTCAGATCGTCGACCTGTTTTTTTTCTTCGGAAGTTAGTCCATGATTATTGCCAGCATGTCTACCCAATCCATACAACAGAATGGTGATAACTTTCTCTAGGTGAGCCAAGTCATCAGGATAACTGTAACCATCCCACACGCGATCACTAAAACAAATAGCATGGCTTTCTTGAGATTCTCGAGCCTGGTCTTTCCACAGCTTTAGGTCATCCATTGTTTAGGATAAATGATCAAATCTTCTCCGTCAAACTTATTTATTGCCTTTTTCTGTCAAATAAATTAAAAAATAATGCAAAAACATTATTTAATCAATAAATGATTAGATTTAAGGCTGATAATTCAACAGTTGTCTATTTTAACTTATTTTCTAAGAATTAAGTTTGATTAACAAAAATTCCTGGAAATATTTTTGCTAACGGTCAAAGGAATACAGTCTACAACACATATCAAAGCTGCACAACGCGCGAGAGCTACACAACATAAGAAAGGTATACAATAGATGAGAGCTGCACAAAATAAGAAAGCTGCACAATAAATGAGAGCTACACAAATAAGAAAGCTGCACAATAGATGAGAGCTGCACAATAGATGAAAGCTGCACAATAGATGAGAGCTACGCAAAATAATAAAGCTGCACAATAAATGAGAGCTACACAAAATAAGAAAGCTGCACAATAGATGAGAGCTACACAAAATAAGAAAGCTGCACAATAGATGAGAGCTACACAAAATAAGAAAGCTGCACATTAGATGACAGCTGCACAATAGATGAGAGCTGCACAATAGATGAGAGCTGCACAATAGATGAGAGCTGCACAATAGATGAGAGCTGCACAATAGATGAAAGCTGCACAATAGATGAGAGCTACACAAAATAAGAAAGCTGCACAATAGATGAGAGCTGCACAATAGACGAAAGCTGCACAATAGATGAGAGCTACACAAAATAAGAAAGCTGCACAATAGATGAGAGCTGCACAATAGATGAGAGCTACACAAAATAAGAAAGCTGCACAATAGATGAAAGCTGCACAATAGATGAGAGCTACACAAAATAAGAAAGCTGCACAATAGATGAGAGCTGCACAAAAGATGAGAGCTACACTATAGAAGAGAGCTGCACAATAGATGAAAGCTACACAAAATAAGAAAGCTGCACAATAGATGAGAGCTGCACAATAGATGAGAGCTACACAAGATAAGAAAGCTGCACAATAGATGAGAGCTGCACAATAGATGAAAGCTGCACAACAAATCAGAGCTGCACAACCTGTTTACTATTGATGACGTCATGGTACTTCCTTTGCCAACTTAGGCGGCCACCAACATGCTGCAGTTTGAGAACTCCTGGCACATAATGTATGTTACACAGAATTAGTGATTGTCATCTTAAAAGTCATCTAAATTCTGATTTCTTATAGCAAATGACTATTTCCATTTCAACAATAATCTTTAGCTTTTTAGCCAAATAAGGGGCTGTCCATTATTTATGTCAACAAATTTTTGGCGATTTTTACCTCCACCCTCCCCCTTGTCAACAACTTGTCAAACTTCCAGACCCCCCCCCCCCCATAAAATTACGTCAACATTTGATTACCCCCCTCCCTAAAAAAGGTGGCTTCCAAAATGTTTATGTGGCAAACTTAGCAGGAACATAGTTAGTTTAATTATAATACTGAATGTTAGTAGGGTGTGTAACACAGGACTACAAACGCTGCTTAATTTTCCTATTTATTAAGTAATTATATTAAAGTTAATAAAGTAACATTGTTGACGTCAACTTTTCTTGACCTCCCCCCTCCCCCTTGTCAACAATTGTCAAAAATGTTCTGACCCCCCCTCCCCCCTATTTTGTTGACGTAATTAATGGACAGCCCCTAAAATAAATTAAAATTTATAAATTAGATTAAAACAATTTTTAAAAAAATTTACTTTTAACATTCAATTAAAAAAATCACAAGTCCGTCTCTTTAAAAAAAATTAATGATACGTTTGTTAAGCTTAAAACTGTTTGAAATACTAATAGTAGGCCTATAGCAAAGTCTCCACCAAATATAAGCCTTTCTATGTTGCTGATTACTTGATGAAAATGAAAGAGACTATGCATTAGGGTTAGTACTTTTTACATTTTTTTTCAGAATCTTATTTTACATGGCATTTTTTAATGAACAATTGTGAACAAAATATGAAAATAATATTGATTTATTTTTCACTCAAAAAAACCTTCCCCACCAACGCCATCTTGTGTTTACAAATAAGCGTTTTTCAATAAAATTACTTCATTGATGGATTGCGCATTAACAAATATTTGATTACATTAATTACATCCAGGAACTTTATAGGTTTTTTTTTACCTCCATGTCTGAAACAAAATAAATAAAAAAAGTTTATTTTAAATTTAAAGTGCACTGTTTTAATGTATTATGTGTCTACTGCAACTTTACCAAAAATGGTCAAATCTTATGAACCTTTGTTTGGTAATTGTCACGAAAGGTCTGCTTTGAATTTGGAAATATAGTATTCTTCTATTTCAATTTCATTCAACTGTAATCGTCTGCTTGTAATTAATTTTGTAGGAAAGCAAATTTGTCAACAAATAAAGCTTGTAAAGTTTTAAAAATATTAAGCGAACACTCTACCAATATTGAAGCTCCTTCGCAGTCAGGAGTGTACAAGGCAACACATAAAGAAGCAGAATTGTTGAAGTTGCAATTTAAAAACAGCTTACAAAATTTTGAATAGTGCATACATTTTGACAGAAAAAGAATAGAAGGAGAAAAACAAGTTTTTTTACTGAAAAACGTTGAAAAAGAAATTCAATTAGCCATATTGTCTCTGACAAATGGAAAAGACAATATTTACAGCGAATAGGGCTGTTCTAGCTGAATACTCTATTTATGTACTCGAGTAATTATTTGCGATACAAGGAATGCAAATTCTGGCAGCGAAAATGGTGTGGTACGCAAGCTGCAAAATTACTGTCAACAGAACAGTGGACCAATCCCTCAGTACATAGGCTGCCAGCTTCATGTTTTGGGCCTAGTACTCAAGCATGCTATGGATTCTGTTTTCGGCACGGAAACGTCTAATCCCAACATTTCTTATCCATTTGTTGCTGAAATTAGCGCAAATTACGAGTCACTTAAAGAGTCACTTGATTCTCAAGATAGTAGTTCAGAAATCATGTGAGAAAACAAAGGATGGAAAGACGACATGAAGTTCTTACATCATTTGACGCAAGTATTTCACTATTACGAATGAAATAAAACATTTCCAGAAATTCACTTCCAGAGACTGACGGCTTTAAGTAATGCTCGGAATTCAAGTGCAATACTAGCACTTCTGGCATTCCGGAAAATAGAAACGAGAAATTTGAACTTGTGTGTACTTTCATAACGAGGACATGCATGGTCTGGAGTATGGTTTTCAGATCAAAGGGGCTGGGAAATAGGAAAAGAGATTTTAGCACCTGCTTTGCATAGATACACTGAAGCAGAAAGATGCTTCTTGAGGCACTGGGTCTGTGAAGATTAAGCAATACCTGGTATAGAACGAAGTAACTGCTATGCAGAAAGAGCTATACAAATTATGCGAGATATTGTTCCACGTAGTGAGACTTCAAAGACACTAATAACTGTTTTATTCTCACTAATGATGAAGCATAAAACTTAATTTATGTTTCCTATGCTGTCCTTTATTATCATTTCATATTTTGGACATCTCTATACTCATGCTTACATGCATTGCACTTGTTGTTCTTATGTAACTTTCCATTACAGTGTTGTGATATATATATTAATATATAATATTCGTTTTATGGTTTGGTGGGGAAGGTTTTTCAAATATTCTCAGAAAAGGTTATTTGTGTCATAATACACTCATTAAAAGTCACCTTTTCTTGCCATGTAAATATGAGGTTACAAAAAAGTCATAACCCTACTGTGCATAATCAAATAAAAATTATCGATACATCACCAATAATTCATTTCAAATTATTATTAATTGCATTATAATTAATGAATCATTATGATGGAATGTATTTTGCTTCATATTTCTTAATCAATAATAAATTACCAATTCAAAACTCACATTTCTCCCTTGGTAACCAACAAACAGAGAATCAAATCGACCACATTGCGATACGTCGTACATGGAGGAGTACATTACAAGATGTAAGAGCCAAAAGAGGAGCAGACATTGGATCGGACCACCACCTGGTTGTAGCCAAGCTCAAAATAAAACTAGCCAAACAAAGGAGAAAAGCCAGTGGGAGAATAAGATTTGACTTAGAAAAACTTCAGCAAGAACAAAAGAGAAATGAATTTCAAGTCACACTCCAAAACAGATTTTCTGCCCTACAACCAGATGACACAGAGGATGACATAGACAAAACCTGGAACAACTTCAAAGACACCATCATAAGGACATGCAAAGAAATATTAAGTCCAACACATGAAAACAAAAAGCACTGGATAAAAGAAGAGACATGGAAAAAAATCGAAGACAGGAAACGGGCAAAACAAATGGTAAACCAAGCAAAAACAAGGAGGCATAAACAGCTCACCCAACAAGAATACAACACAACCTCAAAAGCAGTCTCAAAAATGCTCAGAAAGGATAAAAGAACCTTCTACAATAGAATGGCAGAACGAGCAGAAGAGGCAGAAGGGAAAAATAACATGAAACAGCTGTACAAAATCACTAAAATCCTGAGTGACAAGAAATCAAATTATCACGTACCAGTACGAGACAAACAAGGCAAGCTCCTCTCTTCCATTGATGATCAACTTAAGAGATGGAAAGAATATTTCCAGGAAATGCTGAACAGACCAACCCCTCTGAATCCACCTGTCCTTATTACAGGTAAAACACTGAATATAAACATAGAAGAGATATCCAAAGAAGAAATATGGAAGGCACTACGCCAAATGACGACAGGTAAAGCACCAGGCACCGACAATATACCACCCGAAGTCCTAAAAGAAGGAGGAACTGGAATTGTTAACCAACTTCATAATATATTTAATAAAATTTGGTCAACCGAAACTCCTCCTGCAGAATGGAAAAAAGGCCTACTGATCAAGATCCCAAAGAAAGGAGATCTATCACAATGTGATAAATGGCGAGGAATCACCCTACTCTCGGTGCCAAGCAAAGTATTTAGCAGAATACTACTCACCAGAATAAAAGAAGCTTGCGACAGCCTCCTAAGAGAGGAACAGGCTGGGTTCAGAAGAGGAAGGTCATGCATTGACCAGATTGCCACTCTACGTATCATCATTGAACAAACTATTGAATGGCAATGCCCTCTCTATGTCACATTTGTAGACTTTGAAAAGGCCTTCGATAGTATTGACAGAGAGACAATGTGGACAATCATGAGGCACTATGGTATACCAACCAAGATAATAACCATCATTAAAAACCTCTACTTAAACTTCACATGCCAAGTAGTACACAATGGTAGAGTATCAGAGGAATTCAGCATTACAACTGGAGTCAAGCAGGGATGCCTCCTTTCACCACTTCTGTTTCTTCTGGTTCTAGACTGGGTAACCAGAGAGGCTTATGCTGACTCTGGTAAAGGAATCCAGTGGAACCTGGTGAAGAGGCTAGAAGACTTAGAGTTCGCAGACGACCTGGCCATACTGTCCCACAAATTACAAGACATGCAAGAGAAAGTCTCAGCCCTGGATAGTACTGGACAGTGAGTTGGTCTCAAGATAAACCAGCAAAAAACAAAGATTCTGAAAATCAACCAACAACAAGATGGCACAGTAGAAGTAGGGAATCAAAGTCTACAACAGGTAGAAAACTTTGTATACCTAGGGAGTGTGGTCAGTATAACAGGAGGAACAGACGAAGACATAGAACGTAGAATAAACCTGGCACGCCAAGCATTCGCTAATCTAAAAGCCGTCTGGAGATCCACATACATTTCTTCTAAAACCAAATTAAGAATCTTTAACACCAATGTGAAATCTGTCCTACTCTATGGGTCTGAAACTTGGAAAACAACAGAGACAACAAGTAATCGACTACAGACCTTCATCAACAGATGTCTAAAGAACATAATGAAAGTAAAGTGGTATGACAAGTTAGAGAACACCAAATTGTGGAAGAAGTGTGGACAGAGATCCATTGTGCAACAAATTCTAGAGAGAAAGTGGAAATGGATTGGACACACTCTTAGAAAAGATACAAACGACAGAACCAGGCAGGCCTTAAGCTGGAATCCTCAAGGCAAACGTCACAGAGGAAGACCCAAGCGCACATGGAGACGCAGTATACTAGATGAGCCAGGGCGATCAGGGAAGAGCTGGGAAGAGCTTAAAAAACTTGCTAGAGATCATGACAAGTGGCGAGCTTTCACAGAGGCCCTATGTTCCACAAGGAACTAAAAGGAAACATGATGATGATGATGATTAATTGCATTATAATTAATGAATCATTATGATGGAATGTATTTTGCTTCATATTTCTTAATCAATAATAAATTACCAATTCAAAACTCACATTTCTCCCTTGGTAATAAACAGATGTTTTAATACAACTATCAAGTCTATACCTGTTGGTTCATAACCAAATATCCAAACTTATTTTCACCTTCGGATTTTCCAACGATGACAACTTTATTTCTCTATAAAATAAGTTTATCAGGAAACTTCATTGATGCGTGAATAGATTGAAAAGAAATACAAAATGACACAAATAAAGTAGAATAATTTAGTGTTTCTTGAGAGATACTTTTCAAAGAATTAAAATTTTTTGAGGATAAATATTTTTCTTTAATAATATAGAAAAAATGTTTAGGTGCCTGTTGATGGTCAGGAAGGCTCAAATACGATGGCCAGTATCTACGTCAGTGTTTTATTGACCAGTATAAAATGATAATTGTAAAGTCATCTCACAAATATTTCAATTATATACCCCATATATATGATTGGTGATCTATCTATCTATCTATCTATCTATCTATCTATCTATCTATCTATCTATCTATCTATCTATCTATCTATCTATCTATCTATCTATCTATCTATCTATCTATCTATCTATCTATCTATCTATCTATCTATCTATCTATCTATCTATCTATCTATCTATCTATTTATCTATCTAAATATCTGTCTATTATCTGTAAGTCTATCTATCTTCTATCTATCATCTGTCTGTAAGTCTATCTATCTATCATCTATCTATATAATTTATCTATCTATCTATTTATCTAATTATCTATATATCTATCATCTGTCTGTAAGTTTATCTATCTATCTATCATCGGTCTGTAAGTCTATCTATCTATCTCTCTATCATCTATCTGTAAGTCTGTCTATCTCTCATCTGTCTGTAAGTCTGTCTATGTAACTACCTAGAGAACCAATTTTTCAAATGTTGTTTTATTTTTGTTGTCTTAATTTAAAGAAGAAAAAAAACGAGTTCTACCCTTGTTCAGTTCGCGCTTGAAGATCCGGCTCGCCCCCCCCCCTGCCGTATCACCTGAGTGTGTTTGTGTGTATCGGGTGATTCATCATTGAATGGAAAAAAATTTCTCAGAATATAATGCATTATTGTTCATGTTTTTCTTTTTGGCAATTAAATCAATAAAAACTAAACTTTTTTGAAAAAAATGACCACTTTTAGAGGTCGCTCAAGCGACCCGAAGTTTGACTATATGAGATAATGCGGCAGTTCAGATGTGTCGCTTGCTTGCTTTTGCGATAGTGCAATTTTAGTTCATTGTAAAATTAAAAGTATACCGTGATATTTGAATTTTAGATTATAATTAATTTTATTATTCAAGTTTTCGGCTAATAAAGTAGTTTTTGACTAACTACAGATAATTGAATAGATACTGCATCCACATCAAGTGGTAATTCGCAAATTGTATTGATTGACAAGACGTATAACTGAAGTTTGGTTGATTGGACAAACGGAATCTTGTCTGCCTAGTAATGGGTCATGCTATGAAGATGGTTTTCTATAATCACAATGTACTGAAGAGGACAATATCCGAAAGCATTAAGGTAACTGTTAACGATCTTCGTAGAATCTGGAGCGATGCTCGAATTCCATTTGCCTTGGTGCAAAACATAACTTCAAAGATGAGAACTTAAGTTGATGAGAACATGTTGATTATGAAAATAAGAAAAGAAAATCTTCTGCACAGCGCACTCGAAAAGTATCATTTGAATGCAGGTAAAGTCAACTCTTTAATATAGCACACACACAAGCAGAGCAGATGATCAAAATTGATGAAGACAGGTTATTCCTAGCAGACCAAAGAGGACCGCGGCTTATGAAAATGACAGACATTGATACGAAGCTAGCTCAGATAGAGGAAAGAAGTCAAAAAAGAATAGCTGCCGAAAAAAATCGAAGAGTAGTTGAAGACGAAAGAAGACATCAGAAGGCTGCTGTTACTACTTGGTCTACAAGTAACAGCGATAGTGAGAATAAATACAAAGATAACGACGATTTTGAAATTGAGATTCCTGTTTACTACAAGAAGCTGCTTTCTGAGGGTTCTATGCCAGACGAAGAAATTTGAAATTATAATTTCAATTCAGTAATAAATTCCCCTTGGTCATTCACTGGGACGGAAAGATAATGACGGAAACTACAAATAATCCAGACGTAGACAGATTAGCTGTAGTTATAACTGGTAAAGAAGTTGAGAAGATTTTAGGTTTAGCTAAAATACCAACCGGAACTGGTAAGGCATAAGCCAATTCAACAATACAGCTGTTAAGACTAAGGAACATATGTGATGAGATTATTGGTATGTATTTTGATCCAACATCCTTCAAGTCAACACTGGTGTTACTAAGGGGACATGGAAATTGTTGCAAGAGGAGCTTTCACATTTTACCTGCCGACATCTTTTGCAGGAACTGATCATTGGAGTTGTTTTTTTCTCTATGGCTCCACAAATAGCCCTAATATTCCACTGTCCAAACGCTTCAAACGATTTTGACCTAGAAGATTTGAGGACTAGATTATTCGTTTAAGGTGTAACACAAACACAGAGCGGTATCATTCCTGCAAGACTGTCTGCCAAGTGCCTCAAGTTACATACCACGGTAAGTTTACAGAGAGATGGTCAGTGTTAGCAAGCAACCCTATCACGTTCTTGCGCGAGGCAATTACCATATGGTTCGCTGGACGGTGACATTGATATACTGCTTCAATATCTACTTGTTTAGAAAACAGTTCAAGCTCACACCTTCTAAGGTAAAGATTTTGCAAGAATTCTCCTTGTTTGCCATTTACATTTACGTCAAAACGGGGATCTCATTCTCCGTTTAACGATCTTTTGTTATTCAAGCAGATATCACGAAATTATATCATATACAAAACGGTGTCTGATGCCGCGAAAAGGAAACTTGAAAAATCCATAATTGGTATAGTAGTCCAGTGGTACTTTTTCTTGCGTTGTTTTCTGAAAAAGTTTCTGCAAATGAGAACCGCTGTATTGGACGGATTGAATGTTTAAAGTGAAGGATTGCACTAACTGCATCAGTTTGTAGGTAACTCATCACTATCTGCAATGCGTTCAGTTGGTATTGATACCAGCTTCGATAAAGTTGATCCAGTATCCTGGGATCAATTGCCGTCATTTGCTGAAGCTAAGTGCATTGTTGATGCCGTTATGGTCATCAATGATGCAGCCGAGCGGTCGCACTGATGTCATCATTTAATAAGTCAATCACTAAAACGGAGTCTGTTACGCAGAGATTGCTGCAAGCTGTAGAAGTAGAAGATCACAGACAGAGAGTGCCAAATTTGAAGAAAAGTACACTGAGGTTATATAAGAAGCGTTGAACTGACGACCATTAGTAACGTGTATTGTTTATATTTATAACTACAATGTATACATTAATAAACACGCAGTAACTGCTGCATATCATTATATTTTATGTTATTTAACATTTCAACATGTCTAATTCGCTGTAATTAATGTTTAATGTTGATTTTAAGATAATGTTTAATTTAATGTTTATATTATAAGAATTCATGTCATTAAAGAAGATACTATAAACTTCAATCTCGATGAGCGATCTCTAAATGTAATTCAATTTCAAAATAACTTTGCATGAAAGTATAGGAATATAAAAGGAATAAATTAAACAACAAAGCAATATAAAATTGCAACATATTTTTTGAATGTGTGTACGTAAGTTTGTTAACGCATCAGACTTTATTTAAAATGGCGCCTATCAAGTTATATTTTGAGTTTCATCGCTTAAAGAATCTTACGTCCTGTTAATTTTACCGTTTTTTAAATGCGAATTGAAATGTTTGTGGTTTGTGTTTCATATTTTTTTTGTTTTAAATCAAACATGTCAATGTTATTTTAATTGTGTGAATGTTCAAGTAACAACATCCGGTATCTGTTATTCATCACACAATAAGTACTCAATGTATCAACTAAAACAAACAATGAATGTACTGCCAGTCTCAAATTATTGTCATTTGAAAAGTCAGCACAAATGTAAATAAGGTTTATCATTGCTAAGAATTTTCTTTAATTTTTGGTCAAACATGCTTTTACATACATTTTAATTTTTAAAAAATGTATCGGACATTTGCAAGTGAATAAATTTCATTTTTTATTTCTTTAAGTAGATGACAAATTTGAGAATTTAATTTGAATAATTCTTATGTAGAAATCTAGAAATGGGTTCCAGTAAGACAAATAATCCATTTTTATGATTTTGCTCGTTATTCCTGTGGATTCTTTATGCCAGTTGATCTGATTGGTTGTTTTTTCATCATTCTCTGATCTGATTGGTTATTTAATTCACCATTTTCTGAGTTACGCATAAAAAAAAAATCTTTAATAAAATTTTACTAAAATACGGCGATTGTAAAATGTTTTACATTCAAAGTATTCTTACTATGCTTATTTAATGTCATATAATAATTTTAAACATATTTTTAAAAAAGATAAAGCATTTGATGTGTAAAGAAATGTTCTGCAATGAAGCCCATTGAGAAATGATATTTAATAACAATGACAACTGCACCCTGTATAGTGAAGCAATTGGTATTAGACCTAGTTGAGCAAGAAATATTCTTTATATTATACATACCGAGATTTAAGGCCAAGTTGGTCAAATTTCGCAAATTAAGTAGACTTAACTGAATTTTCCCTCTTACTTGAACAATTAAACATTCTGCCAGTACATATTAGGCTAGTTCAATTTTATTTTACCTCCCCTGTCTTTCTTATTCCACAGCTGCCCTTGAATACATCACTCTCATGGATGTCTAGTTGAAGAATATTTTACTGCGTTTTGAATTTCTACTCTAGTTATATCTTCATTGGAAATATTTTTACAAATGAGAAATTGGGAGCTAAAACTATGTTGAATCACATCAACCAATCACAAACACAATATATTATTTTAGGACTGACTGATTGACTGACATCTGTCACATTTGATGTACATATATCTCAGTTACTAGCATATGTGTACACACAATGAGACCTCACAATTCAACCCTCGCACGTACACTACACAATTTAACATACGTGCACCATATATGTACAACACACACGTAAATATACCACACAAAAGTACACTCTCGTTCACCGCTGCCACAATCTTCACAACACATGTACATCACATATGTACACCAAATAGTACATCACAAACTTACACAACTTGCGTACACCAAACATGTTCGCTACATACATAACACACATATGTACACTACATACATACACTACATACGTACACTACATACATTCACTACATAATGCACTAAATACGTAAACAACATAAGTACACTACGTACGTACAATACATACATACACAACATACATACACAACATACATACACAACATACATACACAACATACATACACAACATACGTACATTAATACGTAAACTACATACGTACACTACATAAATACACCACATAGTACACTTCATACATACACTACCTACATACACAACATAATACACTACATACGTACAATACATACATACACTACGTACGTACAATACATATGCACACTATATGCGAATTCTACATATGTACACCACACAGATACACTCGTTTACTGCACATGTACATGTCATCTCCACAGATTATATAGGCCTATTATATAAATGGCGCATCGCTATATAAATAGTCTTAAGTTTTGTGTTAAAAACTCTCGCACCATTGTTGTTATTCACTTTTGTTTCCAAAGACGTTTTCCATTCATAAAAAACACACAGACCTATTTACACCTCTTTGCGCAATCAGCATAATATCTAATCTGTGGTAATCTCTTCCAGTTAGACATGTTGCTTTACATATGGTTATTGTTCTTAAACGTTTTACACAAATTGTTTTTGCCACAGTATGACCTTTGTAAGGTTATTCTGTCTTTGCTACTGCCGTGTTTCGCCATTTCTCCAACATTGTTCTGTCATTGCTGTGACATTGTTCTGTCACTGCTCCAACATTGTCCTGTCTTCATGGCTGACTGCAACGGCTTACAATCGAGGGCTATAAAGTCATGCTACGTCACTGCCGGTCAGTCTCTAAATACTTTCCATCACTATTATCTCGCTCACATCTTAATGACACTGTCAAGCTACTGGGTCAAGCTACTGGGCCAAGCTAAGGGTCAGTTCAGTAAGAATTATATTTTTTTTTATTTTCAGTACTTTTTTTATAGTTTATCTTTTTTACGATACATTTATGTAAAATATAGAAAATCTATTAATAGTACAGTAAAGCTATAAAACAGCAATAACATATAGAGAGGATCGCTGCATGTAGCTTCAAGAAATGCGACTTATTGTTTGAATTCTGATGTTGACTAAAATTACAACAGATAATTTTGATAAGAATAAGAGGTAATTATATGTTGGTTTAATACTGTATTAATTTTTTTTAAAATGTTTCTATTAATATTTTTGTGTAATTTTATAAAGATACATCTTATTGAAAGTTAACGTTAATTTTTTTTTATTTTGTAGTTTTGTATTTTTTAAATATACTTTAAATTAAATACGTAAGTAAAAATAAAGTTTCCATAAAGCCCATAAGAGCTCATCGTGGCAGATGAAGTGTAGAATTAATCTGTTTTACTAATCACAGCATATAAAGGGATTGTGTGTAAATACGTAGAGTTTTTCAAAAATTTATATCTAATAATTATGCAAGCCCCCAGATCGTTTGACGCCCTTATGTGTCATCAATTAGCATTGGTATCGATATTATGTATGACTGGAGCTAGAGTATTGGTATCGATATTATGCATGACTGGAGCTAGAGTATTGGTATCGATAGTATGTATGGCTGGAGCTAGAGTATTGGTTAACGATAGTATGTATGGCTGGAGCTAGAGTATTGGTTAACGATAGTATGTATGGCTGGAGCTAGAGTATTGGTTAACGATAGTATGCATGGCCGGAGCTAGAGTATTGGCTAACCTAGACGAACTGGTGACATCGTGCTCCCCTCTGACTAGTCAACACAAACTTGAGTGTATTAATGTTACCGTTTTGAAAAGAGTGCTATTCTGTGTTTTTTTTTTTATTTTTTGCATTATTTAATAACAGGATTATCTTAAAAGCCGTTGTAGTTACATTTAAATCATAATATTATTACGGTCTATGAAGTTATACAGGCTGAGCTATGGACTATCTGGTTGGAAATCTTAGATTTCTAAATAAATTAGCTTTCAGATATGGGCCCCTGTAACCCTGTTAGCCGAACCACAAAAGATATTCCTCTATCTCTGGGGGCCCAAGACAGCCAGTTGTTCACCTATTCATAAGGTTGGCCTTAAATTTAGGAGCCGAGAAATGACTTGTGCAAGTAGATACAACTTTTACTTTCATGATACAATCTTGAATTTGGAAACACTTAAGATTAGGTCAAAGATCTCGGAACTCTAATAAAGTGCAGCTAAAAAACGCAATCAAATGAGGAAGATCTTTCATGACTAAATTATGAATACAATTGATCTCAATTACCTAATCACTAGTGATAATTTCCGGAGATATTCAGACCTATTAGTGATATGAAAAAGCGGGTAACAGTTTACAAGATATTGTAAGGTTTAACTTTCTTCATAACATACCTCTATCGATTGAAGTAGCATTTGTAAAACAAACTTCCAGACCTCAGAGACTAATTTACCGATGAGTTTTTCATGTCTTTTAAATTGTTTGATGCCAGCCGATCAATGTCTAAAATATTTCAACTGAAGTTTGACAACATGCAGGCCCACCGCCAGCTGGTATTAGACTTTTAACAACAATGTCCACTCACTATGTCCACTCACTATATCGTTTAAATTAGGGGGGCCCTCTTTCATGTGCACTAGTTGCAACTCGATTAACCTAGAATCAGTGCTCGATTTAAGAAAAAAACAGTGCCGGGGGAAAACAAAAAATTCTGCAGAGCCGGGGGTAAATGTTTATGATTTCATCCACGGCTGGGATATATTAGCTAAAGCAGAGCCGGGGATGACAGGTCTCAGTGCCGGAGATATCCCCGGCATCCCCGGCGGTAAATCGAGCCCTGCCTAAAATACAGAAATTCAGCCCATGTTAAGGGCTTCAAGGCATGAGGGGGCACCACATAAACAATCCATAGTTTAATTTATTGTCAATACCAATATCATGAAAAATTTAACAACTTGAATAGAATGTGTTTACATATTGGATACTAAGGACACAGTGGTGATCAGACGATTCGTCGCAATGGAAATCATAATCGAAACATTTTTAAAATTTGGGATTACTGACGTCATTTGTGTACATGTTGGTGCAAGTTTAACGACCTCTGTTAGCTAATTGGTGAATATTGTTATGTCAGCTTTGCACAGTGTGTTTCATTAACATTAACATATCATATAGTTTAGTATGACATCCATTCATTTATTCATATTACATGAAATGACATTTGTTATATTATCACGTGACATTAAGTGTTTTTACATGGCTGTATGTTTTGGCGTCATCTGTTTTTGTATTGGTGTCTTGTCATCTGGTGCATTAGCATCATTACATATTCTAGTTCAGTATGAAATCAATACAAAATTGAAATATTGTTAATACATGAAATGACATCAGTGCACATTTTGACATCAAACAGTACAAAGATTCGGTTTAATTTATACACAGAGGGGAAAGAGGGAAGTGGTACCAAATTTAGTCGAGCTAAGGTCAACAAAGGGACTTAACCCGGCATTATCGGTTACCCAAATATAGGCTAGTTTGTATTTTTCTAAATATTGTGTACACATGCCAATATTGTATACACATGTCCATACTATGTACTCATGTCAATAATGTGTACACATGTCAATATTGTGTACACATGTTAATATTGTGTACACATGTCATTGCTGTGTACACATGTCATTATTATGTACATATGATAATTGTAGTCTTATATAATGTCAAATAGAATCTAATTTATGTAAAAGATTTATTTTTTTTCGCGCTTTTGAAATAACAAATGTAGAAATAAAATGATATCAGCTCGCTGTTTCTAGCAATATCATTTTCTTTTGCTGATCCAAAAGGCTTTACGTGTAGCGTACACTCACGAATGTTCCACCTGTTTTTGCTTCGAGAAGCTTAGCTCACCACTAGCTACAGAAACAAGAGGTGTCAAGAGAATTCGCAAAGTTACAAGACTGTTTGGGACACTCTCTGCTAGATTTTGTTCAATATTACACCCTTGGGCGATGCACACTCTACAACATGACTCAAAATGGCTTTCATTTTAATACTAAGATAAAATTGCATCTCAAGATTCAATCAGTGGTACATACCTTCCCTTATAGTTTTATTCTTAAAAAGTGAACATTTAACAGCAGAGAAATATTTTGCATAACAGTGAATATATTTCAACCTATTGTAATGACTTTTATAGAACTCGAACAATTAGTTCATTTCCTGAATAGAAACGTTGTTATTTTATTCCTATTCAGTGTGTTTCTTATTTCTTCTGTAGAAGGTTGGTTAGGGTTGAAACTCAGAAATTGACTACAATCTCAACAACATGTGTTAGTGTTTTCTCAAATTCCGTGGTAAACGACAAGTATTTGTCTTTCAACCAGACTAATCGCTTGTGAAGGAAATGTTTGTTTCTTAGATCCTATAAACCAACAACAGTTTTTGTAGAGAGTTTCTGTCATACCCACAAAACCCAAAAGTTTAATGGTAATAGTTGCACAACGCATGGCGTAGCGAGCTAATCTCGCGCCCGGGGCACAATACCTTTTTAGTGCCCCCCCCCCATTCGAAAAATATATAATATTATATGTAAAATATACCATTTGGCGCCCCTTTATCAGTAGCGCCCGGGGCATGGTGCCACACAGCACGTCATATCAAACTCAAACAACACGTCATATCACACAGTAAATCTAATGACAAACTAACTGCCAAAATAAGCAGCAGAAATATTTTACCCTGGCAGCTGTCTGTCTCTGCGTGTGTCTGTCTCTGCGTGTGTCTGTCTCTGCATGTGTCTGTCTCTGTATATGACTGGTTTCTGTATGTATCAGTGTATATCTTTCTATGTGTGTCTGTCTTTGTGTGTATCTACTATTTACATGTTTTATATTTTATGTCTAGCTGTGCGTGTTTAATATTTGTGTTGTATAACTAAAAGTTCTGTGTTTAATTGTTTGTATCTTTTTTTTTAAATTCCCTTAATCGATGTGGTTGCTGAAGAAACGAAAAGACACGTCAGCAGATGTTGCTTTCAACCGTCCTCTCTGTGGGGCTTTTTAGACTTGGCGGCTCCCATCTTCTGTCCAAGTCAACGGCGAATATTATTGGCTTTACCAGGGATTGAACCCTGTACCCTTAGCGTGTCAGTCGAGTTTACGTTTTCGTTTCAAAAGTCTTTTTTAGTCAATATTCAACATCCTGGTATCAGTTAATATTCAATATCCTGATATCAGTAAATATTCAACATTCAAATATCATTAAAAATTCAACATCCTGATATCAGTCAATATTCAACATCCTGATATCAGTCAATATTTAGCATCCAAATATCATTAACAATTCAACATCCTGATATCAGTCAATATTTAGCATCCAAATATCATTAACAATTCAGCATCCTGATATCAGTCAATATTCAACATTCAAATATCATTAAAAATTCAACATCCTGATATCAACGTCTACATCATTTTGAAAATGTTTTATCGATTTTAATCTCTTTCTCTGATAGTGAAGTAAAAAATCCTCAGATCGGAGACGATTTATTTGGCCATGCATGTAACTAGCAGGTGAAGAGTTTGTGGGAAAACAGACTGTCCCAAAACTTTTTAAAAATTCCAATGTCAGTCTCAGAATTGAAGATAAGGCTGACGATTTTGAAAATCAATCGATCGAAATGTTGAATCGATCACATTTATATATAATTTATAGGTAATAATAATCACTTTTATTTTTAATTTTAATTTTTAAATGTTTACAGTAATTTAAGATTGAATGAAAGTCTAATCGATGACAGAATTAGAGACTCTTAAAGAAAACTATTAACATTTTTATTGAGTTTTCAAAAATTATTTTTTTCGGTCACAGCCATTAAAACACAGAAAGATCTCGGCGTGAAATTCATTTCTTCGTCTTGCATACCTAAAATATTTATACTGAGCAGTAGCAAATGACACATTAAAGTATATAATACTTGCTATATTTTGTTCAGACTAAAATTATTTAAATTAAATGTATAGCAGTAAATCTAAGCAAGATTGACTGGGAAAAAAAAACAATAATCCTTTGTCACGTGCAATCATATTGAATATTTACTTTGTTGTTGTGTAATGGTAGAACTCAAACTATAACAAAGAGTTTTATAGATCAACGTATATTTATTTATACGTTGGATTTGGGGAATACGGGTGGGGTCCGTGGACTTAAAAATGTGAACACGGGGGGCAATGAGGCCCATAAGGTTGCCGACTATGAATGCTGTTGAAATAATTCTGTATATAACGTAAAGAAATATCTCTTGGAATCGATGTATCGTGACAAAATGCAAGTACTCGAGTATTGAGAAGTGTAGCAATGGGTGATCTCTCCTTGTTTTTTTTCCCGTGGACTCAGGAAGAGTTGTCTGTCATTCTCGGCCACTTTCATGACCAGTGGCATTGTAGTAAACTTGGAATACACGCATCTATCGCTGGACCAAATGTTTGATTTATTGTTTTCTTTTCACTTAAAGTTGCCGTTTTACTGGTGAGTACTCAGTACTGGATAATTGGAATAGAGCAGAATCTATCTATCTATCTATCTATCTATCTATCTATCTATCTATCTATCTATCTATCTATCTATCTATCTATCTATCTATCTATCTATCTATCTATCTATCTATCTATCTATCTATCTACCTATCATCTGTCTGTCTGCCTGTCTGTTAACCTATAATGTATATTTAAGTATTGTTTCAGTTTTTCTCCATTCATAATAAACTTTGTAAACAGTAACATCTAACAATTTATAATTATTTTGTTATGCAACCCATTCGAATAAAACTACTATTTCAATATCTGTACATGTCGACATGTTGCCAACTAAAACTCACACACACGAGCGTACATGTTTGAGTAAAACTAAAATGCAAAAAGTAAATCTTTAGATAGAAGTGGCTTTCAGTATACACATTGAGTCATATTAAAAACTGTGACTCTAGTGGTACAAAATGACTCTCAGGTGTACACATTGACTCATATTAAACACATGTATATACCAAATGTACACACCAGTGAGTAACTCCATATACACAGAGACGGATTTTGCCGGTGAGTGTCCTGTACCCTTGCATTGTACGGGCTCCTCATAAAACAATTCTATTGTGGTTATTTTTTACCTGTGTTTTTCTATTTAAAGAGGACCAAAATTTATTTCCTCGGCTCACACAGATTTATCTGACTTCAAAATAAATAATTCTCCATAAGTCTGTGGGACCAAACAGACAAATATTTTCATCGCACGTAGAAAACTAAAACAAAAAACAATAAAAAAACTGTTAACTTTTTCTGTAAATATCTTCCTGTTTATTGACTTGTTGAATTATATGTACACAATGATTTATTTTATATTACATTCGTAGTATTCACGATTGTCATGATTGTATGTGTACTAGTCTCTTCTGCCAGATCATGTTGTCAGTCAATTGTATGGTACTGTCTGTCAGTTAAGATAGCCGTTGATAGAACATTTATATAAATAATTACTGTTTTAATATTAGTTTTTATCTTATTGCATTTGTAGAATTCGATCTATTACCGTGAGTAAAAAAAACATTTGACATGTTCAATAATTACAAACAATAGTCATAGATTACATCTCAGCCTGCTTTACAAAATCTTGTGTACACCAGAGATTATGATGTTTTGTACACAGATTATGATGTTGTGTACACCAGAGATTATGATGTTTTTACAAAGATTATGATGTTTGAGCAAAGATTATGATGTTTGTACACAGATTATGATGTTTGTACACATATTATGATGTTTGTACACATATTATGATGTTTGTACACAGATTATGATGTGTTTACACATATTATGATGTGTTTACACATATTATGATGTTGTGTACACATATTATGATGTTATGTAAACAGATTATGATGTTGTGTACACATATTATGATGTTGGGTGCAAATATTATGATGTTGTGTACACAGATTATGATGTTTGTACACATATTATGATATGTGTACATATATTACGATGTGTGTACACATATTATGATGTTGGGTACAAAGATTATGATGGTGTGTACACAGATTATGATGTTTTTACACATATTATGATGTGTGTACACATATTATGATGTTTTGTACACCACAGATTATGATGTCGTGTATACAGATTATGATGTTGTGAAAGCAATTTCAAGTTATTAACTGTGGAAGGTTTAGATAAAAAAAAAATAAATGTGTTTAGCAGTAAAAAATTATCACTGCAATGCGTAATGTTGTTTAATTGAGAATGGCTTGATCAAATGATACTCTCTCAACCAAAATTACAAAAAACATGGATTTATAAATAAATACATACGTACATACCATTCAAAAAACCAGAGTAACAAAAGTAAAGATTATCTTTTCGCCAAAACATGTTTTTGTTGACCGACTGAAGTTGTACCAAACCAGAAATAAATAAAATATTTCATTAAAAGTGACATACAGCTGACTGGTTCTTTAAGTAGTTCAAGTTTATCAGAAACAAAACGTACTTTTGTCTGTGTTATTGACTTAGTTTCACTGATCTAAGTCTTGCACCATGAAGTTTGAGTTACGTATCCCTGTGTGGGCGACAGTGTATTTACATGATGTCATCAATTAAAGAGTATTTATCTTGTCACTGACACCCTGTCACTGGCACGGACAAAAAAAAAAGTTCAAGGCTGTACACACAGATGGAAGCTGTACACAGAATTGTATATTAATTTGTTTCAGTTTTTTAAAGATTTACTGTAACTAATTAACTCGATGACTCTATATTTAAAAAAAAAATTGGAGGTTATTTAATACTCATCAATAAATGGGTGTTGTGTAGTTTTTCCTTTTATTTATATGTAAAATGCTTTAAGTTCTATCTGTGTAAGATATAGTGGTATATAAGATATACATCCAGACATGAAGTAGGTGTAGGTACCCTATTTACGGTCTTCAAGCTACTACGGAAAATTTACCTTGGAATATTTATGTAAGTCTTATTTAGAAAATTTTTTTTTAAATAAAATAGTTAAATATGTGTTAGAAGAATCAGCTTTTCAAAGTTTGTTAAGATTATCAACTTGTCAAAGTTTGTTAGAATTATTGATGTGTGTGAAGTCCCTGTAAGGATGAGAGGAAATGTCTTAGATTATCTAAACTACTAATGGGAATGTTTTTATGGTGCCCTTCTTTCATCCCCACCATAGCCGATAGTGCAATGGCCATGAAGGCACCACGGGAGATATATCGGGAACTTGAGCCAAGACCTGAACATTTTCCTTGGTCCTCACGGGAGATCGAACCAGCTACCTTCAGGTCCACCAATACACTACATCATTGGTTCTAACACTTGTTGTTCTATTACCTCCACCAATACACTACATCATTGGTTCTAAACACTTGTTGTTCTATTACCTCCACCAATACACTACATCATTGGTTCTAAACACTTGTTGTTCTATTACCTCCACCAATACACTACATCATTGGTTCTCAAGTACCGGGCCGCGGACCGGTGCCGGTCCGTGGATCGAATGGAACCGGGGCGCCCAAGAAACATTAAATTATTTTCTTTTTATTAATTTCTCTCATGATTGTGTGACTTTCCATGACGACATATAATCAACATCCCCCCTCCACCTTTCCAGATGCCCACACGAAATAATAGAATCATTTCTAAGTTCTCATTATGTGACCAAATAAAGTCACGCCAATAGTATAGTGAAGTTGATGGGAATTAAAATACTTTAAAAGCTGAAGTGACAGAAAGAGTTTTTTAAAAATGTCATTGCAAAGTGATAAATGTTATCTGTAACATTATACTTACACAGACGTCATATATATCAGTGGTAATTGTTATCTGTAACAATGAATTTTACATGTGGCCAATAGTTCAAGTGAAGCTCTTGGAATCAATGAAGTATTATATGTCTAATATCTAACGCCTACACTGATGTTATCTTGTTTCTTGCATGTGTTCTACGCCTGTCATGTTTTATATTTAACCACCATTTCCAAATAAAGTTGAAGAATTTAATTTACTTTGACTACTGTCTGTTTATTAAAGTTTTAAAAATGTATTGTGTTACTGAGCAAGCTAATAGACACAGTTCTGATTTGTTTATAAATTACTATATAATCGGTCGAAAATAATTTTCATATGATTTTATTTCAATAAAAGATATTACTTAACCCAAGAACATTGTCAGATATTTGTGTTTATATTCGCGATTCCATTCTGTTGTTATAACTTCATACACTGTACTAATTGTGAAACTTTTTTGGAGAGCTTTCTACATGTCTAATTTTTGTTTTTAGTAGTTTATATGTGATTTTAACGATGTGTTATTGCGTTTTTAATCTTTGTAAACATTGTTTCATCTATTGCATCGATCTTTGACATATTTATGTCTATTTATAGTTAATATATGTGATTTTCAACTTGCACAATACAAAGTCAAAGTACACTGGTGCGTACGAAACAACAACGGAACAAACTTATGTTATTTACCAACAGTTTTATGTCATTCATATGTTAATAATAAGTATTTCTTTTGTTTGTAATATTTCACTTGAATTTTCTTTTTAATTTATACAATTGTCAAGACAACGAAAATTCATATCTGATGTTGAAAGTCGATGTCATCTGTCCTATTTCTTCAGCGACCACCAAACTATATGACTTAATGAAACACGGAATCCTTAGATGTCAGATTGACATGTATGACAAATCTAGGTCAGACTGTTTGATGTCTTTACAATCCCAGATCACCAAAATATAACTCCGCAAGTCTATTAGAAATGTTTTGTTGTTTGTCTTATGCAGGGCCACAGTCTAACGATAAATGAATACGTTCTAGTGAATGTGAAGTCCCTGTCAAGATGAGATGAAATTTGTCAGATCCTCTAAGTCCCTTACAGGACTGTTTTTATGGTGCCTTTCTTTCATCCCAACAATAGTGCAATGGACTATAGGGGTCACCAGAAGACTTTCACCATGACCTGAACTATCTACCATCAATGTCACTTCACTATTCACTCCCCGTATGACACACACTTGTAGGAACAATTATGATTTCCATTTCAGTTGCGGCGGTAAACATCAAAAGACAGATAGCAAATGTGTTTTTTTTGTTTGAAGTATGGAAAGAGACAATAATACACATTTTCTTAAACATTAACATATAGAGCAATGATGTTTTAAATTACAATAAAACTAAAATCTCTATCATCTCTGAAAGATGAAATTTTAGTTGAGTCACTAAGCATTTCAGTTGACGCGGGAAAACGGAAATAATTTCGTTTTTTTTATAGACATAGCAGACAACCACATAGTGTGTTCAGTATGAATAAATATGACAGGACTTTTACTGATGGAGGGACTAGTAGGGCAGCGATTCGATATCTTTCTCGCGAATGTACCCCGATGTAGTCCCCTAAATGACCAGGGGGACTTCTGGGACCGACGTGTGTGAAAGTAAATCCCCGGGTACTCCACACACGTCAGTTAAAAAAAAAAATAAATGTACATGTAATTATTTTCATAATGGAATGCACTCAACTTTCCAATGCTTCACTCGGGTGTTTGGTTTGATGATGAGTCAAACGTCAAACTGATGAACTTCTTCAAGCTATTGGGATGTTTTAAATTAATAATGTATGTCGCTGATTAACCCTCCGTAACCTTTCCCTGTTAAGAACCGCGGTACAGGGGGGATACAAGGGGAATAACCGGGGACTATAAAGGGGAATAACCGGGGACTGTAAAGGGGACTACGAGGTATTACCTATTCATAAGAACGCCTCTGCACAAAGACCAATTTATCACAATATTTTAATTTGTTATATTATATCCCCGATAACAAATGTGTTATAACCTGGCAACTTTTTCTAGTAATATTTTTCATATAAAACGCACTGGTATTGCAATGATAAGGGATATTAAATAGAAATAAAAGAAAAAAACAATATGGAATTAAATATTGACTAATGAAGCACCGACACCCCAGCCCTGGTTAGGTGGATGAACTGGTAGAAAGTCTCGAATGTACCTTCAATTCATATTTCTCTGTTTGAAGTCCTCCTTCCTATCCTTCAGTATTCTGTTGTTTCAGTACTCTGTTGTTTATGTACTCAGTTGTTTTAGTACTCAGTTATTTATGTACCCAGTTGTTTTAGTACTCTGTTGTTTATGTACTCAGTTGTTTCAGTACTCTGTTGTTTATGTACTCAGTTGTTTTAGTACTCTGTTGTTTATGTACTCAGTTGTTTTAGTACTCTGTTGTTTATGTACTCAGTTGATTTAGTACTCTGTTGTTTATGTACTCAGTTGTTTTAGTACTCTGTTGTTTATGCACTCAGTTGTTTCAGTACTCTGTTGTTTATGTACTCAGTTGTTTTAATACTCTGTTGTTTATGTACTCAGTTGTTTTAGTACTCTGTTGTTTATGTACTCAGTTGTTTTAGTACTCTGTTGTTTATGTACTCTGTTGTTTTAGTACTCTGTTGTTTATGTACTCTGTTGTTTTAGTACTCTGTGTTTAGTTCAATCTTTAGTTTCTCAAGTTTGGTATTTTCTGCAATTTTACCTCACCCTTTGTTCAATGTTTACTTCGCTCATTAAATTATGTCATTATTAAAGTTAAACTAAATCATGGCGAGCAATGAAACTTATTAAATGTCCGATATTATACCTTGATCAGTAAGACCATGATCATGGTGAAATACATCAAACTACATAGTATGAAGTTGACAGTCTTACTTGTATAACTCTAGTGATTGTCTCACTTCTATAACTCTAGTGATTGTCTCACTTTTATAACTCTAGTGACAGTCTCACTTCTATAGCTCTAGTGACAGTATCACTTCTATAGCTCTAGTGACAGTCTCACTTCTATAGCTCTAGTGATTGTCTCACTTCTTAGCTCTAGTGACAGTCTCACTTCTATAGCTCTAGTGACAGTATCACTTCTATAGCTCTAGTGACAGTCTCACTTCTATAGCTCTAGTGACAGTCTCACTTCTATAGCTCTAGTGATTGTCTCACTTCTATAGCTCTAGTGACAGTATCAATTCTATAGTTCTAGTGACAGTATCACTTCTATAGCTCTAGTGATTGTCTCACTTCTATAGCTCT
Organism: Bulinus truncatus; assembly: GCA_021962125.1. Taxonomy (NCBI): domain Eukaryota; kingdom Metazoa; phylum Mollusca; class Gastropoda; family Planorbidae; genus Bulinus; species Bulinus truncatus. Next base: position 133,867 of record JAGDYQ010000333.1, read on the forward strand.
AGTGATTGTCTCACTTCTATAGCTCTAGTGACAGTCTCACTTCTATAGCTCTAGTGATTGTCTCACTCCTATAGCTCTAGTGACAGTATCACTTCTATAGCATAGTGACAGTCTCACTTCTATAGCTCTAGTGACAGTCTCACTTCTATAGCTCTAGTGACAGTCTCACTTCTATAGCTCTAGTGACAGTATCACTTCTATAGCTCTAGTGACAGTCTCACTTCTATAGCTCTAGTGACAGTCTCACTTCTATAGCTCTAGTGATTGTCTCACTTCTATAGCTCTGGTGAGATTACACATCAGTAGAAAATTTAGAGATAGTAACGAGATTTACTTCTTAAACTGAACGTTATAAATACAGACGTTTGTACGGGAACACAAGTTTTACTCCCAGTATTTGTAATATGTTGTTAGAATGTGAATGCCAAGGTGTAATAATGACTCTCACCATATTGAGGTTAGAGTTGAGCACTTTATTTCTTCTTTATCTCTTACACTGTAATAATCTAACTCACATCCATACATATAGTTTTATTAAATCATCTCCGTGTCTCGTCTAGATATATATATATATATATATATATATATATATATATATATATATATATCTAACTACATGCAGAATAAATAGTTCAAATGTATTGTTCTATATGTCTAACTACATGCAGAATAAATAGTTCAAATGTATTGTTCTATATGTCTAACTACATGCAGAATAAATAGTTCAAATGTATTGTTCTATATGTCTAACTACATGCAGGATAAATAGTTCAAATGTATTGTTCTATATGTCTAACTACATGCAGAATAAATAGTTCAAATGTATTGTTCTGTATGTCTAACTACATGCAGAATAAATAGTTCAAATGTATTGTTCTGTATGTCTAACTACATGCAGAATAAATAGTTCAAATGTATTGTTCTATATGTCTAACTACAAGCAGAATAAATAGTTCAAATGTATTGTTCTATATGTCTAACTACATGCAGGATAAATAGTTCAAATGTATTGTTCTATATGTCTAACTATATGCAGGATAAATAGTTCAAATGTATTGTTCTATATGTCTAACTACATGCAGAATAAATAGTTCAAATGTATTGTTCTATATGTCTAACTACATGCAGAATAAATAGTTCAAATGTATTGTTCTATATGTCTAACTACATGCAGAATAAATAGTTCAAATGTATTGTTCTATATGTCTAACTACATGCAGGATAAATAGTTCAAATGTATTGTTCTATATGTCTAACTACATGCAGAATAAATAGTTCAAATGTATTGTTCTGTATGTCTAACTACATGCAGAATAAATAGTTCAAATGTATTGTTCTGTATGTCTAACTACATGCAGAATAAATAGTTCAAATGTATTGTTCTATATGTCTAACTACAAGCAGAATAAATAGTTCAAATGTATTGTTCTATATGTCTAACTACATGCAGGATAAATAGTTCAAATGTATTGTTCTATATGTCTAACTATATGCAGGATAAATAGTTCAAATGTATTGTTCTATATGTCTAACTACATGCAGAATAAATAGTTCAAATGTATTGTTCTATATGTCTAACTACATGCAGAATAAATAGTTCAAATTTATTGTTCTATATGTCTAACTACATGTAGAATAAATACATTTAGTTCAAATATCTTCTACAATTGAACATCTAATTATATTTAGAACAAACACTTGTTTGTCCAGTTGATAATAAAACTGTCAACTCAAAGTAGGCTAAACGTTTCTTAAAGTACAGGCTTAAACTTTAGTTTTCAGTTCACACAAAAGTCAAAACAATAACAAACAAAAATATTTTATAACAAAACAATAACAAACAGGTATACCATATAACAAAATATAACAAACAAATATAACATATAACGAATCCTTTTCATTGTAGAAGTGTTATTTGTTTTTTCATTGACACTGAATTTGTTCTATTATTGTCGCCTGTATTTGTTCTGTTATTGTCGCCTGTATTTGTTCTATTACTGACGCCTGTATTTGTTCTATTACTGAAGCCTGTATTTGTTCTATTACTGACGCCTGGATTTATTCTATTACTGACGCCTGTATTTATTGTAAACAACCGAAGCCGTGGAGATAGTTGCAGTGTGACTGTGTGGTAGTCATCACGTGACTTGTGGAAGTGAGTACATGATGCTGGTCACTGGTCCCAGATTACTCCTCCCCCATGCAGGGCACCAACAGGCTATTTTATGACCTTCTAGTCATCACGGTCCATGAGTAAGTAGGTCATAAAAAATGTTCTATTAGATGAGTTGCTGGCAGTCGGAGGTGAACAAGAGGTTAGTTCTGACCGCTGGTCATTCAAAGTACACCACATCAGCTTGGCTGGCTAGAATTCAGACTCTCTGTCATCAGTTCCTGTCTGAGTGTTGTTTACTGAGACAATGGCAAGAAAGAAATAGAAATAAAATAACCAATGATTAAAATCAATTTTAAAATGTCATCGATGTATTTTGTTCCTTTTAAATACATCGTCATATACTTTCATGTATTTTTTAAAGTTTATGTCAATCTGAATTATATGTATGAAATATCTTCGATAAATAATGAAATATCTGTATTAAATATCTTAAACAAATAGTGAGATATTTTCAAATCTTTAAAATATTTTCATTTGACCTTTTTAAACACTTTATTTCATCATAAAAAAAAAAATATTTTTCAATCAATGATATATCTTTTTTTGAAACGGATATAATCCTTTTTTTCTGAGAGTATATTTTTGATTGAAAGCTTTTTCAAGCAACTTCATTGTTTGTATAATAAACAATAGTAATTAAAGTTGTTTTTTTAAACTAATCACCCAGAAATATGTTTAAAAAACGCACCATTTACTGTCACATCTAGGACATCACAAAAGAACTGAAATATTTATATTTTCTGATTGGGCTATATCAGGCGAAGTCAAACACACACGAGACATTTTTCACTAATTGGATAATTTAGTTAATATTATCAAAATCCCATTAGTGGACACCTGTCCATTGTTTATATTGACCAACATAATCTTGTCGAATTCCTTGCGAAGATGCTGTTTACCTCTCGACTCAATGACGTAAAAATCTGTGGTAAATGTTTTGTTGCTCGCTTTCTATATTCCTAAAAGTAAAGTCTGCAGTGGGTATAACATCCTACTGGAGGTAATAGATAACTGGAATTACTTGGATTTGAACTCATTTATTGTCACTGTTAAATTAACCAGCAGTAATTCTCTTATGTATACATTTTATTTATTAACTATTAACTGACCATCCAGAAATTTGTTTTTGGGTTTTTCTCTCTCACTCTCATCCCAACCATTTTTGATCTGTATTTTCAATATGTCGATGAAGGGTTGTAAGCTATTACACTTGTACCAAAGAAAGGGGTGATGTCAGTGAACTATTACACTTTGTTAATAGAAACACCTGAAAGCAGCTAGTGAGATGATTGAACTCCAATATTCTCCGAGCATCAAAAATTGATCAATGGCCAGACCATTCAGGTTGTTGTGAGTGTAAACATTGTCTACGTCATTCTTCATAACGTTGATTCTCGTCTGCTCAAGTCGCAGACCACACGATATTATAATTCAATAATCGTGAAACAGAAAGTTTTGGCCGAGTAACAATTACACTCCAGTTACTTGATGTCAATATTCTTTTTTTAATTAACATGATTTTTATAATTTGTATATCTTAATGATTATCATCACGTGACTGTATCAATGATATCAATATATATGTTACCGGCAAAGTGTGAAATCCGGCATTCTATAGAATGCCTAGGCAATGTATAGAATGCCTGAATTTTTCAGGCAAAGTATGAAATAAATTTATATTTCAAACATTGCCTAGGCATTCTATAGAATGCCGAGTTCCCGTTCGGCAAAGTATGTAACTGGCCTTGTTAGGAACTAGAGTAGATTTACAGACAGAAAATCCCCTTCGACGTTGTAAGATAAGAAGATATATCAGAAGTAGGAGTAATGCAACATCATCAACAACAGCAACAACAACAACAGCAACAACAACAATAGCAGCAACATCATCAACAACAGCAACAACAACAACAGCAATAGCAGCAACATTATCAACAACAACAGCAACAACAACAACAGCAACAACAACAATAGCAGCAACATCATCAACAACAGCAACAGCAACAGCAACAATAGCAGCAACATCATCAACAACAGCAACAACAACAATGCAAGCAACAACAACAGCAGCAGCATCAACAACAGCATCAACAATAGTAGCAACAAAAATAGAAGCAACAGCATAAACACCAACAACAACAGCAGCAACAACAATAGTAGCAACAAAAATAGAAGCAACAGCAACAACAACAACAACAGCAACAACAACAATAACAGCAGCAACAACAGCAACAACAATAACAACAACAACAGCAACAACAACAACATTAACAGCAGCAACAACAGCAATAGCAGCAACATCATCAACAACAGCAACAGCAACAGCAAGAATAGCAGCAACAACAACAGCAGCAGCATCAACAACAACAGCAACAACAACAACAACAATTGTAGCAACAAAAATAGAAGCAATAGCATCAACAACAACAACAGCAGCAATAGCAACATTAACAGCAGCAACAACAACAGCAGCAGCAACAACAGCATCAACAACAACAACAGCAACAATAGCAACATTAACAGCAGCAACAACAGCAACAACAACAGCATCAACAACAGCAACAACATTAACAGCAGCAGCAGCACCAACAGCATCAACAACAACAACAGCAGCAATAGCAACATTAACAGCAGCAACAACAGCAGCGGCAACAACAGCATCATTATCAACAACAACAGCAGCAATAGCAACATTAACAGCAGCAACAACAGCAACAACAACAGCAGCAGCAGCAACAACAGCAACAACAAGTAATCATGACGTTAAAAAAGAGAGAGAAAAAATATTAAAAAGTCCCTGTAGTGTTGAGATGAACTCTATTTGATCGGACAAACGGTATTAATGCCGCCCTTCAAGCATTGTATAGAATGCCTAGGAAAAGTATGCACAATTTAAACATTTCATACTTAGCCAAAACGACACTATTCATTCTATGCAAAAGTATGCACAATTTAAAATTTGTATACTTTGCCTAAAACCACCAGGCATTCTATACATTGCCTAGGCATTCTATAGAATGCCGGATTTCACACTTTGCCGGTAACATATATATTGAGATCAATATATCTATCAATGAGATCAATATATCTAAACTTTATTAAAAGATTTCTCAACTTTGTAAAAAAAAAATTGCTAATATTTTGAATTCACTCCTGATAAAGTATTTCTTGAGTACGTTGAGACATTACATACTTCTTTACTGGAAGTCTTTTCTTTGAATAAAAAGTTACGCTAAATTCTTTACTTGATGGAAATTCTGTTTAAATCTTGTTGACCTCAATTTAACCTTCAGCAATAAAATATTCTGGCAGAAAAAAAAATTCAAAATGCAAAGCAGACAGTGAAGAACTTTATATAATTGCGGACGTCATGTGCAGAGAACTGATGAAAATTTTACAAATTAAGGATGGAAGAGTTGGTGATATGGAGATATGGAGGATGTAATTAATTTGGTGATATGGAGATGTGGAGGATGTAATTAAATTGGTGATATGGAGAATGTAATTAAGTTGGTGATATGGAGATATGGAGGATGTAATTAAGTTGGTGATATGGAGATATGGAGGATGTAATTAAGTTGGTGATATGGAGATATGGAGGATGTAATTAAGTTGGTGATATGGAGATATGGAGGATGTAATTAAGTTGGTGATATGGAGATATGGAGGATGTAATTAAGTTGGTGATATGGAGATATGGAGGATGTATTTAGAATTCTGAAAATGTCACAGCTTTGTTGTTTTTCTATATATTGATGTCATTAATTATCTTAATAGTGATTAAAATTATAGATAGAAAAATAACATTCATATTTTTATGTGGCTGTTTTTTTAAAAGATAAATTACACTTTATGACATAGTTTTCGTCGATATTAAATCTAAAAGCGTGCTTACTAAATAGATTTACGATTATACTGTAAGTCAGTTTCTCGAACAAGTTTCCATATGTGATCTTCGTAACATGTTTTCATTATACTGCTCAAACTGCAGTATATCTTGATGAAAGACTCTCCCCTAGCTCATCCGATAACTCCTCCATATTTTCTTTAAGCTTGTTGAGGAGGGGGATAAATAATATGAACCTAAAGGGACATCCGGTACCCCATAATAAGGTACCTGCGTACAAGAGTTAGTATCTGTTCTAGACAATATTTAGCCTTATAATTACCAAGTAATACTTTGCCAACAGATTTCTCTTCCTCTGTCAGTAGCTCAGGGTAATGCACTGACTCCATCATATTTTTTACCTGAGGACCAACAATAATGTCAGCTGTGATCTTGGTCTCATATAGCTGTGGGAAGATATTTCGAAGTTATGTGTAAATATAGAGACACTTTACCTCTCCCCCTGACAAACTGTTTCATGAGTCTCCATATGGGGAGGTGGCATTAGTGTTTTGTATGGCCCCCACCCACCGCTCTGATTTTAAATTGGTCTTTCCTAAAGTGGTAGTAGCAGGGACAGAGACAGGGGCAGAGACAGAGACATAGACCGTCTTAATTGCTGACGAACTAGATAAATGTCCAATACCGTTTGCGCTGCTCAGAAACTAAAACACTTTTGTCAAGATGATTCACAGCTTCAGTCTAGACCCAGAAGGTTCACAGCTTCAATCTAGAGTCGATCCAGAAGGTTCACAGCTACAGTCTAGATTCAGAAGGTTCACAGCTTCAGTCTAGATCCAGAAGGTTCACAGCTTCAGTCTAGAGTCGATCCAGAAGGTTCAAAGCTACAGTCTAGAGTCGATCCAGAAGGTTCACAGCTTCAGTCTAGATCCAGAAGGTTCACAGCTTCAGTCTAGATCCAGAAGGTTCACAGCTTCAGTCTAGATGTTACGAGCTCAGTATTAGACTCTTTGAGTCACATATTTAACATCAAGTCGTTGAGATAGGGTTAGTGTTACTTTTGAATGAAGTAGCATATATCTCTCAGTTCCCCTACTTGCTCTATAGACTGAATCTGATACATTTTCTTTTTCACTGTCTTCTGGTGGTGACTGTTTCATCTCAGTAGGTGCAGATACCGAAGATTTATGATGGAATATCAGGACGCGCCACTGGTGAAGTTTTACTGCTACTTTGACGTTTGGATGGTTTCAGTTGGTGGAGTGGTCAGTAGACTCTCGACATGCACTTGGACTAGCAAATATCACGACTCTTTTTTTTATCATGGAACCATGCTTCAAGTGTTCTTTTGCAGTTTTCACAACAGTAGTGAGGTACCCGGAGTATGTATTGATCCCCAACATGTCCCCAACATGTCCCCTATATGTCCCAGATATGTCGCCAATATGTGCCTGTTATGTCCCCAATATGTCCCCAATATGTCTGCAATATGTTCCCATTATGTACCCAATATGTTCCCAATATGTACCCAATATTTACCCAATATGTACCCAATATGCCCCCAATATGTCTCTAATATGTACCCAATATTTACCCAATATGTCCCCAATATTTACCCAATATTTACCCAATATGTACCCAATATGTTCCCAATATGTTCCCAATATGTCCACAATAAGACCCCAATATGTCCCCAACATGTCTCCAATATGTCTCCAATATGTTCCCAATATGTTCCCAATATGTCCACAATAAGACACCAATATATCCCCAACATGTCTCCAATATGTCTCCAATATGTACCCAATATGTACCCAATGTGTACCCAATATGTACCCAATATGTATCCAATATGTACCCAATATTACCCAATATGTGCCCAATATGTCTCCAATATGTCTCTAATATGTACCCAATATGTACCCAATATGTCCCCAATATGTCCCCAATATGTCTCTAATATGTACCCAATATGTACCCAATATGTACCCAATATTTACCCAATATGTCCCCAATATTTACCCAATATGTACCCAATATGTTCCCAATATGTTCCCAATATGTCCACAATAAGACCCCAATATGTCCCCAACATGTCTCCAATATGTCTCCAATATGTACCCAATATGTACCCAATATTTACCCAATATTTACCCAATATGTCCCCAATATTTACCCAATATTTACCCAATATGTACCCAATATGTTCCCAATATGTTCCCAATATGTCCACAATAAGACCCCAATATGTCTCCAACATGTCCACAATATTTACCCAATATGTTCCCAATATTTACCAAATATGTCCCCAACATGTCTCCAATATGTCTCCAATATGTCTCCAATATGTACCCAATATGTACCCAATAAGTACCCAATATGTAACCAATATGTACCCAATATGTACCCAATATTACCCAATATTACCCAATATGTACCCAATATGTACCCAATATGTTCCCAATATGTCCCCAACATGTCTCCAATATGTCTCCAATATGTACCCAATATTTACCCAATATTTACCCAATATATCCCCAATATTTACCCAATATTTACCCAATATGTACCCAATATGTTCCCAATATGTTCCCAATATGTCCACAATAAGACCCCAATATGTCTCCAACATGTCCACAATATTTACCCAATATGTTCCCAATATTTACCAAATATGTCCCCAACATGTCTCCAATATGTCTCCAATATGTCTCCAATATGTCTCCAATATGTGCCAAATATTACCCAATATGTACCCAATATGTACCCAATATGTAACCAATATCTACCCAATATTACCCAATATTACCAAATATGTACCCAATATGTACCCAATATGTACCCAATATGTACCCAATATGTAACCAATATGTACCCAATATTACCCAATATTACCAAATATTACCCAATATGTACTCAATATGTACCCTATATGTACCCAATATATCCCCAATATTTACCCAATATGTCCCCAATATTACCCAATATTACCCAATATGAACCCAATATATCCCCAATATTTACCCAATATGTCCCCAATATTACCCAATATGTACCCAATATGTACCCAATCTTACCCAATATTACCCAATATGTACCCAATATGTCTCCAATATTACCCAATATTACCCAATATGTACCCAATATGTCTCCAATATTACCCAATATTACCCAATATTTACCCAATATGTCTCCAATATTTACCCAATATGTACCCAATATGTCTCCAATATTTACCCAATATGTCTCCAATATTTACCCAATATGTACCCAATATGTCCCCAACATGTCCCCAATATTTACCCAATATTTACCCAATATGTACCCAATATTTACCCAATATGTACCCAATATTTACCCAATATGTTCCCGATATGTTACCAATATGTACTGAAGTTTCCGTTATTGGCTTCACACATCCAGACTTATGTTCCCAGTGAATATGTCTTGGCTCGTGTCTTGATGAATTAACAACAAATGTATCAACATGAATCAGCAGAGTGCTAACAGCCTCTTGATGCCATCTCTGCATCTGAATACACAGTACACAAAGTATTATGTTTACTATTTAAGCATAAATAATTATATATTAAATTATATATTAAACAGGCAGTTGTCCAGAGTATTCTACCTACATCTTAACACAACAATATAAATCTAGACATTAGAACAGTGTAACAATTTAACAACCTACATTTAGACATAAGATATGTTGTTAATCAAAATAAATCATTTCACAATATCGATGTCTTTATACCATAAACAAAGTTTTTAAATTAGGGTTTAATATTATTCTCAGATCAAAATACTCAAAAAAAAAAAACATTATTAAAACGAATACATAAAAATAAAAATATATTCTACAGTATTATCAGATACCCATACAGAATTATAAGAAATGAATCAAATGTTTCAATTGAACACACTTACTTGCTATAGACCCCCGGGGGGGGGGGAGAACAAATAAGTGAACTCAGGTTTGTGGAAACGAAACATTTTAAAAACCGCACCTTAATTAAGATTTAACTATGAAAAAGAACACAAACATGATTCACTACTAGCAGCAATGAGCTGAATAAAAGAGTCAAATACATATGTAAGGGCCTCATCAACACACCATTACTATGGAATACATATTTCTGTGGGTGGAAGTCAAATTTGATTCAGACCTTTTGTTTACAAACGAAGGAACACCATCAGATTAAAAAAAAAATACAAAAATGGCCACTACATCACAAAGTAATGTATAGAGCACATAATTCAGATTTAAAAAATTGACAATAAGTCAGGTAATGATTATGTATAGCTCATCACTGACGTTAACAATATCAATAGTGACACACCAAGTCGCTAGTCCACACGAGGCTAGAGCGAGATGGAGACACGTGTATTTTTTCTTTACTTAAAGGAACCTTGACCTTTCCCTGACATAACCTACTCTTTAACCAAATTATCAAATAACAATACATTCATCACGCGAGCTACAAAGCTATAACATTTAGTCAAGAGATTATAATGTTTAGGAAATATCGCTACTTATTTTAACGCAGTGGCTACGGTACCATCAAGCGGGACTCCTTTTTTTTTTCCAGGTACCAGCAATAGATATTGCTCCACACCCTAACCCTATCCCTAACCCTAAACCCTATCCCTTACCCTAACCCTAACCCTAATCCTAACCCTATGCCTATCCCTAATATACTTGCTGGTACAAGAAAAAAAATACGGGCACCAGCCATATAATGGCGCTTGATGGTACCGTAGCCACTTCGTTATTTTAAAACATATATTTGGGCAACTAGTGTTAAATTATATTAAGATACATTTGTTTGATTTATAAAATACTTGTTTTATTATGTCATGGGCTTTAAATTATTCATAGAGTTTTTTAAAGTTAATTTTGAAATGCGAGAACACTGTACACATCCAGTAATCAAATATTGAATGAAGTGTTTAAACTTGTCTGGCAGATAACAACAATAAAAATGTTTCGATGGAATTGATTAGCAGGTCATTTAAAAAAAAATAGATATAAATTACTTTAAAGCCAAAGCCTGAACATGGAGTGTAACATGGACATTGAGTGTTTAGATCCTTAACATGGACATTGAGTGTTTAGATCCATAACATGGACATTGACTGTTTAGAACCATAGCATGGACATAGAGTGTTTAGATCCATAACATGGACATAGAGTGTTTAGAACCATAACATGGACATAGAGTGTTTAGAACCATAACATGGACATAGAGTGTTTAGATCCATAACATGGACATTGAGTGTTTAGAACCATAGCATGGACATAGAGTGTTTAGAACCATAACATGGACATTGAGTGTTTAGAGCCATAACATGGACATTGACTGTTTAGAGCCATAACATGGACATTGACTGTTTAGTGAAAACCCGAGCTGAAAAAATAAACTAACGAGTATGCTTTATAAACAATGAAATATTTCAATTGGAGGCATCCTACAGTCTTAGATTGGTGAAATACACAGACAAATAAGTCGATTATGAAGATAAATTTTTGCACAGCTACAGATGTTATAGTCAGACAGAAAGTGAGAAAGAGAGATGCAGAGACAGTTCAGTTCAGAAGTGGTGTATTATTCAACAATGTTAAAGCACATTCGGAAATCATTTATTTGAACTAAAAATATGATGATAAAAAACAAAGGAGTAAAATAGAAGATTTCATTAAGGTGAGTAATGGACGCAAGTATCTTGCCTACGGACACTGTATAATGGACGCAAGTATTTAGTCTAGTGACACTGTACAATGGACGCAAGTATTTAGCCTAGTGACACTGTACAATGGACGCAAGTATTTAGCCTAGTGACACTGTACGATGGACGCAAGTATGTAGTCTAGTGACACTGTACAATGGACACAAGTATTTAGCCTAGTGACACTGTACAATGGACACAAGTATTTAGCCTAGTGACACTGTACAATGGACGCAAGTATGTAGTCTAGTGACACTGTACAATGGACACAAGTATTTAGCCTAGTGACACTGTACAATGGACACAAGTATTTAGCCTAGTGACACTGTACAATGGACGCAAGTATGTAGTCTAGTGACACTGTACAATGGACACAAGTATGTAGTCTAGTGACACTGTACAATGGACGCAAGTATTTAGCCTAGTGACACTGTACAATGGACGCAAGTATTTAGCCTAGTGACACTGTACAATGGACGCAAGTATTTAGCCTAGTGACACTGTACAATGGACGCAAGTATTTAGCCTAGTGACACTGTACAATGGACGCAAGTATTTAGCCTAGTGACACTGTACAATGGACACAAGTATTTAGCCGACTGACACTGTATAATGGACGCAAGTATGTAGTCTAGTGACACTGTACAATGGACGCAAGTATGTAGTCTAGTGACACTGTACAATGGACACAAGTATGTAGCATACTGACACTGTACCATGCATAACTATTTCTCAATAAACAAGTTATGCACATAATTTGTTTAAGTAAACTTGTCCTAATGATGTGGGATTCTTAAAACTAAGAGACCACGCATAATACATTTATCATTGACAGTTTCACAATCAATCTGTTAAAGAATGAAAAGTACATACGTTTCTTTAACAGATTTTAAGTTCGCCATCTTTGTATTAACATGTGTACTTTATATTTTCATAAAACATTTATCACTTCTTCCGTTCCTCTCCATGTCTTTACAAATATCTGTTAACCGCCTTAGACAAATTACGTACATCAGCCAAGGGCACGGTAACCTGTGTCCGTCTGCGGGAAACGAGTTCTAAACCTTTAGCCTCACATATTTTTCAACTTGTTCTCTTCTCTCTCTCTCTCTCTCTCTCTCTCTCTCTCTCTCTCTCTCTCTCTCTGTCCGTACAAGATGTTCATGTCTATTTGTTTCACTATTGATTAGGTTCATACATTCACTTACTTTTTGTATAGTGAATTACTTTACAACTGGAAAGTGTACGATTTTAAATAGAATAGCAGTCTTTTCAAGACCATTTATTGTGGGATAAAGTTTGTAAAACATTGTAATACGTTTACCGGTAAATAAATGTAAAATAGAAACCAGTGAATATTGGACAAAAAGTGAATTGATTTGAAGGGGAAACATCAACTGAGTTCAATAGAGAATTATAAACAGGAATCACTGTATAGTTATGAACTTTATTAATTGCATCAATATTAATAGGAATCAATAGTGAATAATAACCTTCATTATTTTGATAAATATGTAAATTGAGTAACATTTTGAATTGTGAACTTCATCATTAGCATAAAGATACATTAAAAACGGTAGATATATAGATTATTATAAATTATAAATTAGCTGCTATTGTGCCTATACCTTCTTTCCGAAATACTTCAAAGTTTGGCAAGACGATTTAAAATTAAATCACATCTTATGTACAGAAGAGATAACATGTGTGAGTGTGAGTGTTGGGGATGTTGATGGTGTCTGTGTGTGTAAGTTTGAGTGTTGAGGGTGTGTGTGTGTGTGTGTGTGTAAGTGTGAGTGTTGAGGGTGTGTGTGAGGGGTGTTAAGGGGAGGGTGTTAGGGTGTGTATGATCTATGTGAGGAATAAGTCTCCAGCTACTACACCACCACCAGTGAAGTTTGATTACTGATTCAACAGCAGTGGTGTGAGGAGGAAAGTGAATGTGTCAAGTTGACATTCTCACTGACAGGCTAGGAGTGGAGGTGGACAAGGGAGACATAGCCAGGACATTTTTTTTTCTTTCGGGTATTGTGTGACCACCGCCTTCTGTTTTTTTAAGAAGTTGTTTACACGTGACTACATTGATAGGAAACGTTTTCTTAGTTTCATAGGCTGAATGACTAATTGTTTGACTGACATACTGACTGGTCTACTGACTGACAGGTTGACTGACAGACTGATTTGTCGACTAACAGGTTGACTGACTGACTGACTGGTTGACTGAATGACTGATTGATTGATTTCTTGACTGACTGATTTATCCACTGATTGACTGAATAACTGACTGGTTTACTGAATGACTGACTAAATGACTGATTGATTGTATGACTTGTTGGATGGATGATTGACTGGTTAGGTTTTCTGACTCAATGAGTGGTTGACTGATTGACTGACTTATTGACTGAATAACTGTCTAGTAGACGGAATGATTGAAAGATTGAGTGAATGACTGGTTGACTGAATGACTGGTTGACTGACTGATTGTTTTATTAAGTAAACATTAAATATCATTGATCTCCTTGTATAGCAAGACTACTATCTAAATTATTACTCAACTAATCACCTATGCAATATATTTCATTACATTCTGATTGGTTTATTTACCACAGAGAAAACTTTGTAGTTTTTCAATGATGAAAAGATCTTTATTTACGTATTGTCAACCAACACAAAGTCATTACAAATATTGTACTGCATACCTGTATACCTATTGTACTGCATACCTGTATAGTGAAAAGTCAAAGAGAAGATCTCAATCGCGTCTTGCTATTGTTTGCTCCGTGTATAGACAAGTGATGTCATAGATAAGTGATGTCATGGGCAAGAAATGTCATAGACGAGTGATGTCATAGACAAGTGATGTTATGGACAAGTGATGTTATGGACAAGTGATGTCATACACACGTAATGCCCTAGACAAGTAATGCCAGACATATGTAATGCCATAGACAAGTAATGTCTTATACTTCATATCATATTAACATTTTTAATGTCAATGGTCGAATCAGCACTCTATGTTTTACTATCTATGTTGTCAACAGTTACATTATTGCTCACAGTAAAAAAAATAATGTTACTTTCTATTCCGTTGCTAATAGAAGTGTGAGATATTGCAACAATGTATCATACATCTATATCTAATCATCATAGTCTGTCCTCATTGGTCACCAAGACGTCTATCAAATTAACCCAGGCAACCAATCAATGAGTCAATCCACATGATGTTATATGGACTATTGTCAGAGACAACTGACAATCTGTTTGTTGCAATGAAAGGTGTTTCCTAATTATTAGATCAAATTTAATCTCTACACGGGGTTCACCCTAATGGAGGCTTTGAACAAAGTTTATCTCCATAAGGGCCAATACCTTCTAATGGTTTCGCAGGCCCCACTAGAACATAACGGTCTTAGGGTCCATTCTTGAAAACAGAAGAATTGTGTGCGTACATTTTACCTCCATCTCCATGGAAACAATTTGTTGAACATTTATTCCAGAACAGATTGTTATACATTTGGTAAAATGTTATAGCTAGCTGTCAAATATTTAATCATTGATCAAAATTATAGCTAGATGTGAAATATTTACACAAAGGGAACATGATATTGCTAGGTATCTTTACATTGGGCATATGTTATAGCTAATTTTGAGATATTAAACATTGGTCAAATGCTAAAGCTAAATCTGAATTTTTTTTTTGGTAAAAGTGTGTGTGTGAGAGAGAGAGATAGAGAAGAGAGCGAGATAGAGAGAGAGAGAGAGAGAGAGAGAAGAGAGAGAGAAAGAGAGGGTTCCAGCCATGTAACAACAATAGACAGAATTATCGATTCAGAGACATGCAATCTGCAACAACCTATTCTATCAAACATCAAGTCAATATTGAACCGCCATTGTCATAAATATCATTAGGTATATAAATATAGATACTTCCTCTAATGTCAACCATTTGAACTTTGTTACAAATTTGATTCACTAACCTCTGGGTAAAGTTGCTGCCTGTTTGTACAAATAATATTTATGGCGTATTTCACAAGAAAGTTGTTTAAGCCCACGAAGAAAGAGATTTATTAGATTAACTACGAGAGACACACACAAACCTTGAATATACAGTCATGTGATAGGGTGTGTAGCTGAAACATGAGTTCATTAAAGAGTTCATTATATTTTGTAAATATCTTTCTTTGTAATGTTAAACAGGTTATAAATGATATATACATTTATTTTGTCAATTTAATTTATAATTGTCAGTACTTTGTTATTTAACACCATAGATACGGGTTTCCATCCTTTTAAATTAAGTTATTTATAAATTCTTTATTAACTTCTTAAATTGAAGTAACATAGCAACTGAAATTAAATTTATTTCGCTTGAGTATTTCAGTTATTTTTTAACAGAGGAATGTATTTATTTACAGATACATGTATGTATTTACAGATAAATGTATGTATTTACAGATAAATGTATGTATTTACAGATAAATGTATGTATTTATAGATAAATGTATGTATTTACAGATAAATGTATGTATTTATAGATAAATGTATGTATTTACAGATAAATGTATGTATTTACAGATAAATGTATGTATTTATAGATAAATGTATGTATTTAAAGTTAAATGTATGTATTTACAGATAAATGTATGTATTTATAGATAAATGTATGTATTTACAGATAAATGTATGTATTTATAGATAAATGTATGTATTTACAGATAAATGTATGTATTTACAGATAAATGTATGTATTTACAGATAAATGTATGCATTTACAGAAAAATGTTTGTATTTATAGATAAATATATGTATTTATAGATAAATGTATGCGTTTAAAAATGTATAATTTACAGATGAATATACGTTCTTACAACATAATGAAATCATTTAAAAAAAAGGGGTGGGTAGAGACCACATTTTGTCAGTGATAGGGGACCATGACTCCCCTCCCCCCAACACCCGGCCAGTCTATTACATCTTGTAGGTACTCTGTAAGTGACATTGCTATTTTACACTTGCCTCATCAGAGTTGACTCAGTAAGTTTGTTAGTCTTGTCAATGAATGGATCGCAAAACAGCCCAGTCTAAATGTTTATGTTGGCTAACTGCATTACAAATTGAAGTTATATGTTGTTTTCGATTACTTTACCTTATATTAGTGACTCTCAAATATTTTTACAACTGACCCCTTGCCTAAAAATACACTCAGAACTTCCCAATACCCTCTACTACAGGGGTGGGCCACATTGAAAACTTGATTGTTATTGGCGGGCCGCATATATATACTTTGTCTCCTTCAATTGCAATTTCAAAATATGAATTAAAGATAATAACCTTTTATTTGACATTTTGTTTCACGTTCACATTACATTTTAAAATACGAACATATACATGCATACGGGCCGCACAATATACGCAAAAGGTCCGCATGCGGCCCGCGGGCCGTAGTTTGCCCACCCCTGCTCTAATATATCACAAAAACAAAACAATCTTTTACAGTAGTTCACAGTGTTATCTAACATTTATAAAATATTTATGTAATTAGACATGTATAGTTTGACTGACATAATGTAACATACGTATATATATATATATATATATATATGTAGTATGTATAATGTGGTATCTACATCAGTACACTGAATGTATAATGTGATAACTACAGCACTATATACTGAGCTATATTTTACAACATATACTTCATCTCGTAATGTTTATAAACAACAATCAGTGATATATTACACACAAAAAAATAAAAAAAACATATAGGACTAACATTCACATTTAAGCCAATGTTCACAATTTTGACCCTGAAATATTGAATGATTGATTACACATGGAATTTTTTTTCAAACTATTCACATAGTCCATGCGATACACTCTCGCTGAATATCTTACTTAAGAGTTTAGTCAATAGGGTTTCCTTTTTGTGTAAAAAGTCAAGTGGTTTCTACCATTGTAACATTTTAAATTGTAACATTTTATACTTAGAGCGGATATTACAAGACACAAAAGTGGAACAGGAAATCAAAGGCGTCGACCCAAAATGTCAAGAACTTTAAACCACGTGATACAAAGTTAATTATTTTACAAAAACAAGTTCCGTATTTTTTCTATTTCCACTAAAGAGATTCTGATGACATTTTGAAAAGAATGTTGATAGTCTTCAGTTTGAAGCAAATGTTGTATAAGTATACTATATGGTACAGTGCAATATTGAATTCATACATTTGTATTATCATTGATAATGAGATAAAAAACTATAGAATTACAAAATGAAGATTACAATTTTCTGTTATGACGGAGTATTTATATTTACTTTAACTGAATATTTTTTGTACGGTTAAGGAATATTAAAAAAATTCCAAGTCTGTTGCATATATTCTATGTCATTTAAACATTATATGAGTAATACTAATGTTAGAAACAGACACCTATTGATGTCAAAAATAAAATAAAACAAAAGTCATTGTCAAATTAGTGAGAATGTATACTAAAACTAATCATTGACTCCAACATTCAGTAGGAACAATACCACGTGACTGAACATTTACATTAGTAAATCTGAGTACTATGAGAACTTATTGTGTTGTCATGAGGGCCGCACAGGTCACATTGCGTTGTCATGAGGGCCGCACAGGTCACATTGTGTTGTCATAAGGGCCGCACGGGTCACATTGTGTTGTCATGAGGGCCGCACGGGTCACATTGTGTTGTCATGAGGGTTGCAAGGGTGTTGTCATGAAGGCCTTACATATCACATATGTTGTCATGAAGGCCTCACAGGTCACATTGTGTTGTCATGAAGGCCTCACAGGTCACATTGTGTTGTCATGAAGGCCTCACAGGTCACATTGTGTTGTCATGAAGGCCTCACAGGTCACATTGTGTTGTCATGAAGGCCTCACAGGTCACATTGTGTTGTCATGAAGGCCTCACAGGTCACATTGTGTTGTCATGAAGGCCTCACAGGTCACATTGTGTTGTCATGAAGGCCTCACAGGTCACATTGTGTTGTCATGAAGGGCCTCACAGGTCACATTGTGTTGTCATGAAGGCCTCACAGGTCACATTGTGTTGTCATGAAGGCCTCACAGGTCACATTGTGTTGTCATGAAGGCCTCACAGGTCACATTGTGTTGTCATGAAGGCCTCACAGGTCACATTGTGTTGTCATGAAGGCCTCACAGGTCACATTGTGTTGTCATGAAGGCCTCACAGGTCACATTGTGTTGTCATGAAGGCCTCACAGGTCACATTGTGTTGTCATGAAGGCCTCACAGGTCACATTGTGTTGTCATGAAGGCCTCACAGGTCACATTGTGCTGTCATGAAGGCCTCACAGGTCACATTGTGCTGACATGAAGGCCTCACAGGTCACATTGTGTTGTCACGAAGGCCGCACTAGACAATCAATTTTAACTAGGCAAAGCACTATTTCACTCCAATAATAAAAATTGTCTTTAATTGTCAGTATCATCGGCCATAATTGCAACTATGTTGAAAATATTGTCAGTAGAATCCTAGATAAAAGGACTTAACGAAATGTCGAAATGACGGTCATTTTATGTAACGTGTTTACGGGCCTATTTTAAATCGCTCTATACAAAGACTTTAACAAAATATGTTTTATTTGTCTTCTGGAGAAGAACGAGCGAATATTGAACGCTCCTTTTTTAAACTATTGACTGACTCCATTGTTTAAACTATTAACTTACTTCATTGTTTAAACTATTAACTGACTCCATTGTTTAAACTATTAACTGACCCATTGTTTAAACTATTAACTGACCCATTGTTTAAACTATTAACTGACTCTATTGTTTAAACTATTAACTGACTCCATTGTTTAGACTATTAACTGACCCCATTGTTTAAACTATTAACTGACTCCATTGTTTAGACTATTAACTGACTCCATTGTTTAGACTATTAACTGAACCATTTTTAAAACTATAAACTGAGTCCATTGTTTAGACTATTAACTGACCCATTTTTAAAACTATAAACTGAGTCCATTGTTTAGACTATTAACTGAATCCATTATTTAGACTATTAACTGACCCATTGTTTAAACTATTAGCTGACTTCATTGTTTAAACTATTAACTGACCCATTGTTTAAACTATTAGCTGACTTCATTGTTTAAACTATTAACTGACCCATTGTTTAAACTATTAACTGACCCATTGTTTAAACTATTAACTGACTCCATTGTTTAAACTATTAACTGTCTCCATTGTTTGAACTATTTACTTACTCCATTGATTAAACTAATAACTGACCCATTGTTTAAACTATTAACTGACTCCATTGTTTAAACTATTAACTGTCTCCATTGTTTAGACTATTAACTGGCCCCATTGTTTAAACTATTAACTGACTCCATTGTTTAGACTATTAACTGACCCCATTGTTTAAACTATTAACTGACTCTATTGTTTAAACTATTAACTGACTCCATTGTTTAGACTATTAACTGACCCCATTGTTTAAACTATTAACTGACTCCATTGTTTAGACTATTAACTGACTCCATTGTTTAGACTATTAACTGAACCATTTTTAAAACTATAAACTGAGTCCATTGTTTAGACTATTAACTGACCCATTTTTAAAACTATAAACTGAGTCCATTGTTTAGACTATTAACTGAATCCATTATTTAGACTATTAACGACCCATTGTTTAAACTATTAGCTGACTTCATTGTTTAAACTATTAACTGACCCATTGTTTAAACTATTAGCTGACTTCATTGTTTAAACTATTAACTGACCCATTGTTTAAACTATTAACTGACCCATTGTTTAAACTATTAACTGACTCCATTGTTTAAACTATTAACTGTCTCCATTGTTTGAACTATTTACTTACTCCATTGATTAAACTAATAACTGACCCATTGTTTAAACTATTAACTGACTCCATTGTTTAAACTATTAACTGTCTCCATTGTTTAGACTATTAACTGGCCCCATTGTTTAAACTATTAACTGACTCCATTGTTTAGACTATTAACTGACCCCATTGTTTAAACTATTAACTGACTCTATTGTTTAAACTATTAACTGACTCCATTGTTTAGACTATTAACTGACCCCATTGTTTAAACTATTAACTGACTCCATTGTTTAGACTATTAACTGACTCCATTGTTTAGACTATTAACTGAACCATTTTTAAAACTATAAACTGAGTCCATTGTTTAGACTATTAACTGACCCATTTTTAAAACTATAAACTGAGTCCATTGTTTAGACTATTAACTGAATCCATTATTTAGACTATTAACTGACCCATTGTTTAAACTATTAGCTGACTTCATTGTTTAAACTATTAACTGACCCATTGTTTAAACTATTAGCTGACTTCATTGTTTAAACTATTAACTGACCCATTGTTTAAACTATTAACTGACCCATTGTTTAAACTATTAACTGACTCCATTGTTTAAACTATTAACTGTCTCCATTGTTTGAACTATTTACTTACTCCATTGATTAAACTAATAACTGACCCATTGTTTAAACTATTAACTGACTCTCTTGTTTAAACTATTAACTGACTCCATTGTTTAAACTATTAACTGTCTCCATTGTTTAGACTATTAACTGACCCCATTGTTTAAACTATTAACTGACTCCATTGTTTAGACTATTAACTGACCCCATTGTTTAAACTATTAACTGACTCTATTGTTTAAACTATTAACTGACTCCATTGTTTAGACTATTAAATGAATCCATTGTTTAAACTATTGACTGACTTCATGGTTTAAACAATTAATTGAATCCATAAGTAAGAAAATTAAATTGTCTATATGTCAAGTAAAACGTTATCTACAAGGAAGTCTATATGTCAATTTGATATTATTATCCAATGAATATGTAATTGTGTATGGACTATTTATTAAGTGGAAACTTTTTATTATGTTGAACTATTTATTTATCACATGAATGAAACTGAGAAATTAATTATTTCTGAAGATTTTTTAAACTTTGATTTTTTAAAGAACCAAACAATATTTATAGTAAAGAAAGAAAAGTAAAAAAAAAAGCACCAAGTAAAATGTCATGTGGCCACGTATCAGTGACTGCAAATACATGCCATTTGGCCACGTATCAGTGACTGCAAATACATGTCATTTGGCCACGTATCAGTGACTGCAAATACATGTAATTTTGCCACGTATCAGTGACTGCAAATACATGTCATTTGGCCACGTATCAGTGACTGCAAATACATGTCATTTGGCCACGTGTCAGTGACTGCAAATACATGTCATTTGGCCACGTATCAGTGACTGCAAATACATGTCATTTGGCCACGTATCAGTGACTGCAAACACATGTCATTTGGCCACGTATCAGTGACTGCAAATACATGTCATTTAGTCACGTATCAGTGACTGCAAATACATGTCATTTGGCCACGTATCAGTGACTGCAAATACATGCCATTTGGCCACGTATCAGTGACTGCAAATACATGTCATTTGGCCACGTATCAGTGACTGCAAATACATGTAATTTTGCCACGTATCAGTGACTGCAAATACATGCCATTTGGCCACGTATCAGTAACTGCAAATACATGTCATTTGGCCACGTATCAGTGACTGCAAATACATGTAATTTTGTGACGTATCAGTGACTGCAAATAGATGCCATTAGGCCACGTATCAGTGACTGCAAATACATTTCATTTGGCCACGTATCAGTGACTGCAAATACATGTCATTTGGCCACGTATCAGTGACTGCAAATACATGTCATTTGGCCACGTATCAGTGACTGCAAATACATGTAATTTTGCCACGTAGCAGTGACTGCAAATACACGTCATGTGGCAAAAAATCAGTGACTGCAAATACATGTCATGTGACCACATATCAGTGACTGCCAATTCAATCATGCGGCCACCTATCAGGGAATGTAAGTACGTATCTTGCAGTCAGTCAACTCAGCCACCAAAGACAATAAGTACTTGTTGTTCTTACAGTATGTATTTCAAACATTACCTTTTGCCATAACAGAATGTTAATTCTATCAGATGGTTTGACATAAGGCCCCCATTTAAAGTAATGACCAAAATTAACAAGTACTAATACATGTACTAGCATGTACTAACATGTACTCACATGTACTAACAGGTACTAACGAACGAGTTTTTTTCTAAATGCATTATTACGACCTTAATAATAAAATAATATTTAATATAATCAAATCCTCACTGATAGAATGAGAGGGAGAGAGAGTGTGAGGAGAGGAGATAATATAAAACCTATTATACCTATACGGTGACTATACAGTGACTTTACGGTGGATATACGGTAACTATACAGTGACCATACGGTGACAATACGGTAACTATACAGTGACCATACGGTGACAATACGGTTACAATACAGTGACTATACGGTTACTTTAAAAACACCAAACATTTGTACCCAATATTTTATGTCCAACCTCTTAACATGTGATGTCATCAGAGCAACTTGTTGTGTAAATAGTGATGTGGGCGTTGCCTGCTGTGGGCGTTGTCTAACGAAATAGAATAATAATGTCTCTAGTGCACCAGCTTTACTTTGAACTAACAACAGCCATAATTGAAGAAGTATGTTCTATCTTGGAACATTAGGTATACACTTTGTCCTCAAGACGATTCGCAATTACTTGCTAACATTTTGGTACGAATGAAATTACATCTTTGTGTGCAACGGTTTTCAATTGTTGGAACATAAAGACGTAGTTTAAATACAGTTTTGAAATGACTTCGTTTTTTAATAACAATTACCACAAATTTGCCAATTCAAATTTTTATTTCATCTGTATGAATAGCTTCTGTATTTCGTCTACCGATTATCTTCTATGTATAAACATTATAGGAATTAACAGAGGCGGATTTAAGTCGGTCGATGCCTCGGGCGCAGTGGAAAATTTTGGGTCCCAGAACAAAGACATAGAGGGAAAACTATTTTAACTAAAGTGGTTAGTTTGAATCACGTTTGTGTCAAGATTGCGTTTAGCGGAATAACAAATTGGTCTTTTAAGTCAAGTAGGTCTACAAGAACGACTCGTTTAAATTCGCCTCTGGATACAAATGACTATTTATGCAATATGTTTTAGTCGGAAGATATCAAAATAAAGTGCTGTTGACAGAACCATACC
Organism: Bulinus truncatus; assembly: GCA_021962125.1. Classification (NCBI taxonomy): domain Eukaryota; kingdom Metazoa; phylum Mollusca; class Gastropoda; family Planorbidae; genus Bulinus; species Bulinus truncatus. The sequence goes on from JAGDYQ010000333.1 coordinate 157,790, forward strand.
ATGTTTTATTTTGGATTCTCTTAGAGCTCAGCTATTATTTCCCCATTAGAATTGCTTTAAAATGTTATTCGTGGTTATAATTTGTGTTTATTTTCAACGTCATTGCTAGCAATAAAATAATCAGCTCATTAAACTATTGTCTCCGTCGTCAGTACCAAACTCTGGTACACGATCTAACAGATGACTTGTATGTCCGATTTAACAGATGACTTGTATGTCCGATCTAACAGATGACTTGTATGTCCGATCTAACAGATGACTTGTATGTCCGTTCTAACAGATGACTTGTATGTCCGATCTAACAGATGACTTGTATGTCCGATCTAACAGATGACTTGTATGTCCAATCTAACAGATGACTTGTATGTCCGATCTAACAGATGACTTGTATGTCCGATCTAACAGATGACTTGTATGTCCGATCTAACAGATGACTTGTATGTCCGATCTAACAGATGACTTGTATGTCCGATCTAACAGATGACTTGTATGTCCGATGATTTTATCTACGTTTGAAGTTCTCTCCCGGGTCATTACACAGTCTCATAGTGGTCATTACACAGTCACATAGTGGTCATTACACAGTCTCATAGTGGTCATTTCACAGTCTCATAGTGGTCATTACAAAGCCTCATAGTGGTCATTTCACAGTCTCATGCTGGTCATTACACAGTCTCATAGTGGTCATTACACAGTCTCATAGTGGTCATTACACAGTCTCATAGTGGTCATTACACAGTCTCATAGTGGTCATTACACAGTCTCATGCTGGTCATTACACAGTCTCATAGTGGTCATTACACTGTCTCATGCTGGACATTACACAGTCACATAGTGGTCATTACACAGTCACATAGTGGTGATTACACAGTCACATAGTGGTCATTACACAGTCACATAGTGGTCATTACACAGTCACATAGTGGTCATTACACAGTCTAATGCTGGTCATTACACAGTCTCATAGTGGTCATTACACAGTCTCATGCTGGACATTACACAGTCTCATAGTGGTCATTACACAGTCACATAGTGGTCATTACACAGTCACATAGTGGTCATTACACAGTCTCATAGTGGTCATTACACAGTCTCATGCTGGTCATTACACAGTCTCATAATGGTCATTACACAGTCTCATAGTGGTCATTACACAGTCTCATAGTGGTCATTACACAGTCTCATGCTGGACATTACACAGTCACATAGTGGTCATTACACAGTCACATAGAGGTCATTACACAGTCACATAGTGGTCATTACACAGTCTAATTCTGGTCATTACACAGTCTCATAGTGGTCATTACACAGTCTCATGCTGGACATTACACAGTCTCATAGTGGTCATTACACAGTCTCATAGTGGTCATTACACAGTCACATATTGGTCATTACACAGTCTCATGCTGGTCATTACACAGTCTCATAGTGGTCATTACACAGTCTCATAGTGGTCATTACACAGTCTCATAGTGGTCATTACACAGTCTCATGCTGGTCATTACACAGTCTCATAGTGGTCATTACACAGTCTCATAGTGGTCATTACACAGTCTCATGCTGGACATTACACAGTCGCATGGTGGTCATTACACAGTCACATAGTGGTCATTACACAGTCACATAGTGGTCATTACACAGTCTAATGCTGGTCATTACACAGTCTCATAGTGGTCATTACACAGTCTCATGCTGGACATTACACAGTCTCATAGTGGTCATTACACAGTCACATATTGGTCATTACACAGTCTCATAGTGGTCATTACACAGTCTCATGCTGGTCATTACACAGTCTCATAGTGGTCATTACACAGTCTCATAGTGGTCATTACACAGTCTCATAGTGGTCATTACACAGTCTCATGCTGGTCATTACACAGTCTCAGAGTGGTCATTACACAGTCACATAGTGGTCATTACACAGTCTCATAGTGGTCATTACACAGTCTCATAGAGGTCATTACACAGTCTCATGCTGGTCATTACACAGTCTCATGCTGGTCATTACGTCCACCCGGAGACATTCTGTGGGGGTGGAAATACTTTAGTTAAATAGGTCAATATTTATTTCAAGATGCTTGACCTATTCATTGTTTGAATCGGTCTGATTATGTTTACGTTATCGATTGTTGTTCATATCCAATTATATTGCCATAGTAAGATGTATTTATAAACAGTGATAGAGTTTTAAGAATATTTATGTGAGATTTCTTCTTTAATAAGATAATAAAAACATTATCAATTAAAGTTTGAGTAAATACAGTTTCATCTTTTCAAGTTATTAATATAACATCAAATACGTTTTTTTATTTTAAAAATATGATTTTTTTGCAGTCTTTTATCTTTCATTCATCCTTATTGATCAAGTTTCCAAAAAAATATCTCATCTAATTATTCAAAACATAAATTATAAAAATGAAACTATTTGTCATGAAAAAAAAACTGATATTGTCCTTGCACTATTTATTATCATTTGTCATAATTCACAAAGTATAAGTTGACTTCATTTAAAAAAAAATAATTTTTATATTATAATAATATCTTCCGATTTTAACAGCTACATAAACAGCTTCCACTCACCAAAATCGATCGTATTTAGGTACCGATATTAGACTTAGAGTCCATAATGTGTGCCAAGGTTATCAAATTGTTATAACCTTGACTAACTATGGTAATTTGACAGTTTCCAGTGATCCTTGCCAGTGACAGCACAATGAACTTAACTTTCTCGTTCTCTGAGTTGTACAAATAGAAAGTGTTATTTTCCTGAAGATTCGGTAAACAGCTATCGGTTAATCGTTTTCAAGTTTCTCTAAATGTACATGTATACAAGTGACTTTGGCTCTGTATAGAGTTTAAGAATAGTTGTATATTAACATTATAATAGTTGTATATAAACATTATAATACATGTAGTTGTATATAAACGTTGAAATACTTGTAAATAAACATTATAATACCTGCATATCAACATTATAATACTTGTATATAAACTTTATAATACATGTAGTTGTACATAAACATTATAATACTTGTTTATACACATTATAATACTTGTATATAAACGTTACATTACTTGTACACAGGCTTGCGGAGCCGGAGCCGAAGAGCCGGGAGCCGCTGCTTTTCGCTAGAGCCGGAGCCGGAGCCGAAAAAATCTGGCGGCTCCACGGCTCCCAAATGCTTTTTTTTACAGCAGATTTTTTTTTTAGCTTTAAAATTCCAAATTTGTTTGATTGTTTGCCTCCTACAATTTGAAATGTTATCATTTTTACGAACGCCACAACAAACACAGCGTTAAAATGATAGCGTGCACGCACATCACCACAAGAAATCTTTAATGGGAATCGTTTTGTGTTCGTTTTAAATCTTGTTTACCCTCCGAAATTTTTTTAATGGCATGTTATTGTGTTATATATAAAGTTAAAACAGTTTTATTTCATAGAATAATTGTATCAATCATTTAAAATAAATTTTTACTAAGACGACAAATAGAACGCGTCATTTCGTATTATTATTTGACCGCGAATCAGGCCCGTAGCGTGCGGGGAGGGGGGAGGGGGCCGGGCCCCCTTGCGTTTTGTCTGGCCCCCCTCTGCTTATTTGCTCTACTTAGTAAAATGTATTACCTGCCCCGTGCTATTGCCTGGCCACTGTAGTAGAATGCCTGGCCCCTGCTGTAGAATTTTCACGCTAAGGGCTGCCGCGAATTCGTAATAGACAAAAACAAAATGGTCGCTTTCTGTATTTAACAATTTTATTATAAACAGAACATCTGGAATAGAGTAGATAAATTTATAAGGCTGTGGCTATACGGATCCGGGTCCCAATAAAATCCGATTGTTATTCGGACCCGTGGCAAATATGCACTAAACTTAGCTATATTTAAACTTTATTAGACGAAACCCGAAAAAATAGTAATACAGAGTCCGCTTAGTGGAACCCTAGACACTGAGTAACGATTAAATCATACAATTCAAACAATTATATGACCAGTTCCGTATGACCAGTTCCGTATGACCAGTTCAGTATACTGTTCCAGTGTGCTGTTAAAATTCGTTATTTAGAGAAATAGGCTTGAGAATTTTATATTTATCAAATTAACTTTCATTTTTAATATTGAAGGGTGGGCGGGGGGAGAGGGGGGTGTGACCGAAAGTTTGACACACCTTGACAATGAAGGGAGGGGGGTGTGACCGAAAGTTTGACACACCTTGACAATGAAGGGAGGGGGGTGTGACCGAAAGTTTGACACACCTTGACAATGAAGGGGGGGAGGGGTGTGACCGAAAGTTTGACACACCTTGACAATGAAGGGAGGGGTGTGACCGAAAGTTTGACACACCTTGACAATGAAGGGAGGGGGTGTGACCGAAAGTTTGACACACCTTGACAATGAAGGGAGGGGTGTGACCGAAAGTTTGACACACCTTGACAATGAAGGGGGGAGGGGTGTGACCGAAAGTTTGACACACCTTGACAATGAAGGGAGGGGGTGTGACCGAAAGTTTGACACACCTTGACAATGAAGGGAGGGGTGTGACCGAAAGTTTGACACACCTTGACAATGAAGGAGGGGGTGTGACCGAAAGTTTGACACACCTTGACAATGAAGGGAGGGGTGTGACCGAAAGTTTGACACACCTTGACAATGAAGGGAGGGGGTGTGACCGAAAGTTTGACACACCTTGACAATGAAGGGAGGGGGTGTGACCGAAAGTTTGACACACCTTGACAATGAAGGGAGGGGGGTGTGACCGAAAGTTTGACACACCTTGACAATGAAGGGAGGGTGTGACCGAAAGTTTGACACACCTTGACAATGAAGGGAGGGGTGTGACCGAAAGTTTGACACACCTTGACAATGAAGGGAGGGGTGTGACCGAAAGTTTGACACACCTTGACAATGAAGGGAGGGGTGTGACCGAAAGTTTGACACACCTTGACAATGAAGGGAGGGGGGTGTGACCGAAAGTTTGACACACCTTGACAATGAAGGGAGGGGGGTGTGACCGAAAGTTTGACACACCTTGACAATGAAGGGAGGGGGTGTGACCGAAAGTTTGACACACCTTGACAATGAAGGGAGGGGTGTGACCGAAAGTTTGACACACCTTGACAATGAAGGGAGGGGGTGTGACCGAAAGTTTGACACACCTTGACAATGAAGGGAGGGGGTGTGACCGAAAGTTTGACACACCTTGACAATGAAGGGAGGGGGGTGTGACCGAAAGTTTGACACACCTTGACAATGAAGGGAGGGGGGTGTGACCGAAAGTTTGACACACCTTGACAATGAAGGGAGGGGGGTCTACAAAGTGAATTTGTGGACGCAGTTAATGGACAAGTTTCATTAACATAAATCAATTATATAATTTTACTTCATTTCAAATTTATAATGTAAGGATGAAAACATATCACAAGAGTTACATTTAAAATACGTTGTAATAAATAAAAAAAGCTTTCGTTGCGGCAGCCGGTACAATTCGAGAAAACCTTCTTCTGCAAATTTTTCCAGGTTATGAGCATTGAAACTTCTAAATTGGAAATATTTTGTCAGCAGGAAGCGTGTGTATTCAATTAATAATAGTTTATAGCACTGCAGGCTTAGGTGATGTCAAGCAGGAGGAAACCATAGATATTTGGTTAGCGCGAGATGTGAAATGTGTAACATTTGGTCTTTCTGTTGATTTGATTGTTGGACACGTCATCTCAAAAGTGACGTATTTTTAGATGTCGGGTAACAAAAGAATAAAAATTACTTTTAAGAAGAATTTAAGTGGACATTGTCAAGTTACCAAGGAAAGGACCAATGACCTAATTACCCGAGGTTTTATTCTTATTTCTGTTTGATAATTTTCCCGTAAACGAATGGACAGACATTATTTGTTGCTCTCCGCAGTTTCGTAACCCATTTTAGCTAACAGCATCAGAGATTGTATGGACCAAATGTGGAGGGTTCTACTGACTGATTAAAAGCTCTTAGAGTTGTTGAAATACTCTTTGTTGTTTGTAGACATAAGACTTAATCGGTATGGAACTGATAAACTATGTTTTGTTAATTCTGAGACAAACAGACATACTTTGTTATGTTGATGCTAGAACTAACAGACATACTTCGTTATTTTCATGTTAGAATTAACAGGCATACCTTGTAACATTAAGATCAAACTATATTTTTGTTATTTCTGAGACTGACATAATTTTTTATGTTGATGTTATTAGTTCTACAAATACTATTACAAACTATGACTGTTTAGTCATACTTGGTAATATTATTTGTGGAACTAACAGACACCCTTTTTTACATTATTTGTAGAACTAACCTTCCTACTTAGTTAAATAGTTACATTTTGTAGAAGGATTAGACATTTTTGTTTTAACATTATTCAAATGTAGGTCTATTAATGGCTGTGACGTCGTTAGTACGACCAACCTGTGTAGTTTACCAGTTTGAATGCTAAATAAATTAAAATGTTTTTTTAAATGATCAATAAACATTCCAACGTGCAATATTTAGAATTCAATAAGATTATTCCTAAACAATTTAAATGCGAATAAAAACATCGAAACTGGTCAAAGATTTCTCAAGGTTTGATCTTTTTTTGTTTTGTTATCAAATTACATTCTTTCGTGTTAAATATTTCAACATTTATTTGTTTAAACAAATCTCATTATCAAGGGGAGAGTTTATTTAATTATTTTGCCACACTTGTCTAATTGTTGCCTAGAAGAGAATATAATTTTATTTATCATCACCAATAATAATAACAGAAGAAAGAAACATTTCTGGAAAAATAAGTCAATGATCAGAATTGAGTTAAATACTTAACAGAGAGTAAAGGACAGAAACAGTCTCTATAATATCAAGCAATTAAATGCTCTTATTCCAATTTAATATATTACTCTATAATTAGTATTCAAGGGGGGCGTGGTTTTACTGAAACAGGGACATGTTTTGTATCTCTCAGTAGAGTTACAAGAGACAGGTTATATAGTGTCCCATAGAACAACAAGAGACAGGTTATATAATGTCCCATAGAACAACAAGAGACAGGTTATATAATGTCCCATAGAACAACAAGAGACAGGTTATGTATTGTCCAATAGACCTACATAATTCATATCTTCATACAAAATAAAATTAAAAGATTTTTGTTTAAATTTTTTAATAGTAAAAATCAATCCATAACATGCCTTTAAAAGTACCTTCAACAAAATTAGTCACAGAGCAACTAAAATCGAACAAAATATTTGATTCATAATTCTAAAATTAGAGACTACTTGAGACAGAAGTTTAACATGTATCAAAACACATAAGACAGATATCCTGCATCAAACACATTACATGTGAGATAAATCATCGGACACAATATACATCAGACACAATACATTGGACACATATTTTGGAGATATCAGACAAGGAACGCCTACAGACAAAATATTTTCATCCTGACAAAATAACACTTTGTTTAATTTTACTACCACACACCTCTACTGGGTATCTTCCCTACCACACACCACTACTGGGTATCTTCCCTACCACACGACACTACTGGGTATCTCTCCTACCACACACCACTACTGGGTATCTTCCCTACCACACACCACGACTGTGTATCTCTCCTACCACACACCACTACTGGGTATCTCTCCTACCACACACCACTACTGGGTATCTTCCCTACCACACACCACGACTGTGTATCTCTCCTACCACACACCACTACTGGGTATCTCTCCTACCACACACCACTACTGGGTATCTTCCCTACCACACACCACGACTGGGTATCTCTCCTACCACACACCACTTCTGGGTATCTCTCCTACCACACACCACTACTGGGTATCTCTCCTACCACACACCACTACTGGGTATCTCTCCTACCACACACGACTACTGGGTATCTCTCCTACCACACACCACTACTGGGTATCTCTCCTACCACACACGACTCCTGGGTATCTCTCCTACCACACACCACTGCTGGGTATCTCTCCTACCACACACGACTACTGGGTATCTCTCCTGATTGAACTCTCTTATGTTTAACGAACCGAGACTGGGTCCCTTAGGGCTCGTGAAATGAAACAAGCTGTGTCTCTCAACATCTGGAGACTGCCATAGAGCCCGATGGCCAGCGAGTTTCTCGACTCGTCCAGTCTGAAAGCCTCCAGACGTGGACACTCATTCAACAAGTGATCTACCGTTTCCTCGTCCTCACCGCAATGTCGACAACGTGAGTCGTATTCAGGTCTCATACTCCCAAAATAGGCGCCAATCGGACAATGCCCAGTACGGAACTGGGCTATCAGTGCCTGTTCGTCTCTCCGAAGCCTCCACCACGGGTCGGATTTAGAAGGTCCCTCCATATTCCTTCTTACCTTTCGCCCTGTGGTTCCTCTTTCCCAGTCCGAAAGCCATACAGTTTGTTCAAGGGTGCGTAGCTTGGCGATTATGGACTCATAGGAGGCCCCATATGCAGTTTGCGATAAACTCCCAGAGGAGTCCATTCGGGTACCGGACTTTGCTAGGCCATCGGCCCTCTCGTTCCCAGGTAGGCCTGCGTGGCCTGGGATCCACTGTAGCGTCACTGCTACTCTGCGTTTGGTCATGAGTTGTTGGATAGCCTCCACCATGGCTTCCAATCGTTGCGGCCATTCCCCTCGCCCCACTATGGCTTGGAGAACAGACTTAGAATCCGTCAGGATGACGACTTCCGACGGCGGAATCGCCCCATCCTCGATCCTCTTGTCAATGTGTGCCACCGCCTCTTTTATGGCTCTCATCTCTGCTTCTGCTGCACAGAGAAATCCACATGGCCCTGCAACGTCCTCACTGAACCCCGTTACCTGGTGGACGATGTGAGCACCGTATCCGGACTTATCTTTGCCATCCTCACCGACGACCACGGAGCCATCAGTGTAGGCTAGGATCGCCCCTTCACGATAGGACTCGATTGTCTTTCTAGCTGCCTCTTGCAGCGTCTCTAGCTGGCTGCTTTTCGTTACCTTGGTATCGATCAGACTCATGCGTACCTCAGGCATGTGGGACTCCATGCCGGGTGGAGACCGGGAGTGGGTCTTCAAACCTTCTTGTTCAGCCGGAAGCTTTGCATCCTCCGTCAACTTCGTTGCACAGTGCATGAATGACTTCATCGTAAGCCTCTTTCCTTCCTTCCAGTTATCGACCAGTTCCCTGTGGACAGTGGTCTCCTCCAGCCGTTTGAACCTCTCGAAAGTGGTCAGGACGGCTCTGTCCCTTCGTGTATTGAGAGGTGCTACATTTGCCATGATTTCTACCGCGGCGGTAGGCGTGGTCCGAAGTGTGCCGGTTATTAGGCGAAGAGCTTGGTTCTGCACTTTGCCCAGGACCTCTAGTGATGATCGAGACCCGTACACTTGTGCTACCATGCTGTAATCGATCTGAGATCGGACTGCACCCATGTACAGTGACCTCAAGACATTTGCCCTCGCTCCCCAGGACGTGCTCGCCATCTTTTTCACCATGTTCAGACTCTCAGAGGCCTTCATAGATACCTCAGAAATGTGCGCACATAGGGTCAGTTTTCTGTCTAGTGTGACCCCCAGATACTTTGGCTTGTCTTCCCTCTCTATTGTCTCTCCGTCAACTTTCAGCTGAAATGGCTCCCTAAGGATTTTGGTACCTAGTGTGAAGAGAGTATGGACTGTTTTTGAACAATTTATTTCTAGGCCCCACAACCTAGTATAGCAGCTAACTGAAGCCAGGTCTTTCTGGAGTGCCTTCTGAAGTACAGAGGCACTCTTTCCAGTCTTCCATATTGTGAGGTCATCCGCATACAGTAGGCTTTCACATCCTAGACAGTTCGGCAAGTCGTTGATAAAGGCCAGGAACAATGTACAACTCAGCGAAGAGCCCTGAGGTAGCCCTTGCTCTAGCGTTCTTTTCCTCGACACGCTGCTCCCAATGCGCGTCATGATAGTACGGGGTATCTCTCCTACCACACACCACTACTGGGTATCTCTCCTACCACACACCACTACTGGGTATCTCTCCTACCACACACGACTACTGGGTATCTCTCCTACCACACACCACTACTGGGTATCTCTCTTATCCCCCAACACTACTGGGTCTCTATCGTAACACCCACCAGTACCGAGTAACCTAACAGTTGCACATTTTACGCTCCACTGACCATGTTCCTCCTATAGCACTAGCACAACACGATTATATTTTGTGTGAAGGGGAAGGGGCGGAGAGAGAGGGAACTAAACGGTGAAATAAAACAAAAAAACAACACAAGAATTTTTCAACCTGTGGTTTATTAAATATTTGTTCAAGCTTGTCTTACCGAATGAAGTAAACCTATGCCATACAATAGCAGCCATTAAACTATCATAGTTATAAATTAATTATAGCATCTTTTGCCATCCATTCAACCATAACCTGACAGTTCAATGAAGCTGAAAAAACAGCAACAATGTTTAAAATAATAAATACAAGAGTTAAAGAGAAATGAAACAACACTGCTAGTGAATGGATGTATCTAGACAATTCTTCTTGGATGGAACATTTCTGGATGCAGTTAAAAAGATTAAAATATCTGCAGCATTCTCCGCGCAGCCACTTAACTGGGTTTTTAAAAAAAACCACACAAATGTGTTGTGTTGTGTGAGTGTCTAGTTGAATTCATTCCCCTTGGGCATATTTGCCGACATTTGATATCAATAGGAAATTACAGAAACAGATATAAAGATAAGAGTTCTTTGAGAGAAAAATATCTTTCTGGTTTACTAGTGTGGTCAGTCTCACAAGTTGACAGTGTGGTCAGTCTCACAAGTTGACAGTAAGGTCAGTCTTACAAGTTTACCAGTATGGTCTATCTCACAAGTTGACAGTGTGTTCAGTCTTACAAGTTTACCAGTATAGTCAATCTCACAAGTTAACAGTGTGGTCAGTCTTACAAGTTTACCAGTATAGTCAATCTCACAAGTTGACAGTGTGGTCAGTCTTACAAGTTTACCAGTATGGTCTATCTCACAAGTTGACAGTGTGGTCAGTCTTACAAGTTTACCAGTATGGTCAATCTCACAAGTTGACAGAGTGGTCAGTCTTACAAGTTTACCAGTATGGTCAATCTCACAAGTTGACAGTGTGGTCAGTCTCTAAACGATTAACAACCATACGAAAATTCTATAAAGAAAGTTAAAATTTTAATAAATCACTTTCTATGAAAATAAATAGGCTTTATTATATATTATATATTATATATATATATATATATATATATATATATATATATATATATATATATCATACACACTCTCCAGATTAACAAAAACATTTGAATAATCTACCTACCTACCTACCTACCTACCTACCTCGTCAGTAAAATTATGACAGTTATTTGCTAAAGTGTTGATGATAATTTTCTTTGCTACTCCTCCATATCCCACAAATTATTAGATTTGCTTAAGTAATTTTTCCCAATAATTTGTTTTGGGAGATATTTTTAAACCTAATACGGTTCATTTGTTATTTGCATGACGACTTTTGACTACAATTGCAACCATGGCCTGCCATCGTGATACCAATCACACAACTGCTATGACTATGATACTTGTGTACTTCACTGTCTTCTGGACATCACTGACACTGTAATACACTTCATAACTATTGATACTGCAGGCTTGAGACTGCAGAAAAAAACTTTGTGAATAGCCGGATAGAAAACATATGTCTGGATATAGCCGGATAAACAATATCTCTGGGTATAGCCGGATAGAAAAATATTTTGCGTATAGCCGGATTAACAATATCTCTGAGTATAACCGGGTAGACTCAACGACGTTACTGAGATAAATTTATCTCATTATATTTTTTGATCCAACTACCTGGTTGCAAATAGAACTCAAGTATGACCACTGCAGTCGTTCTAGGTTAAACTTGTTTTTTATTATTATTATAAAACCAACAATAAAAATCTTCTATAATTTTAACAATGTTATAAAGATATGTAAAGTCATAAAATTTCAACAGTCTGGGGTTAGCCGTTTAGAAGTAATTAATCCGCAAAGTAGCGTTGTGGTCAAAATGACCGCTGCAGTCGTTCTAGTGTTAATGTGCGTGATTTGGCAAGGCTTCACCAAAAAAAATGATATTGCCAACAAAGCTATGCAGGATCCTGGAATTGAATTAACGACCATCATCAACTTGTCTGACAGTCTTGTTCTTAAATTTCATGATGCACGCAATAAATTTGAAATGTACCAAGGCATAGCAAAAGAGCTCTTACAAAATATGGTCACAAAACATGCTTACCAGTTTGACCTATTTAACCTGCTCAATGAACTCAAGCTGTCTCTTCAGGGGAAAATGACCATTGATTTTAAGTTGACAGACATAGTAGCTGCGTTTAAAACCAAACTGAAGTTGTAGGGACGGCACGTGATCAGAGACATTTGGACATGTTTCAAACATTAGCGGGCATTTTAGGTGAGACTAAAACCTGATCATTCATTTTCCCTGTTGGTGCGCCACCACCTGTCTTGGCTAAAGAGTTTGAGCGCTACTTGCTTACCGCAAAAGACCCACGAACTGGTAGGAAATGTATTCGTGATACATTTGTCAACCAACCAGGTGAATATAAGCATCACTGTGCAAGAAAAATATTAAGTGCTGGAGATTGCAACTGACTGCGGCCTTAAAACTACATTCGAGACCACTCTGTCCGTGTTCTGCATATAGTCGTAATACCCTTACATTGCCACCGCAACACTTGGATCCCAGTGCAATTTCAGACATACTATCAGTTTGAAGCCGGTATGCTGTTGACAGCAACCAAAACAAAAACAACGGAATAAACTGGACATAATAAACACATTTCGGGTGTCATTTTCTCCTTTTTTCGCCAGATGGAACCGTTTCGTTGAAGCGAAATAATCTCAGGGTTCTCGTTATAACAAATGTTATATCACGTTATAATCGTCTTTTTTTAAAATGTTTAAATACACATACATTTGTGAAATCAAAACAATCTAAAATATAAACAATCAACGTTCAACGGGCGGCGAATTAATTATCAAAGGTTGACCGGGCCGCGGTGAAAAAAAGGTTGGGGACCACTGCCTTAAACAATTAAACACCTAAGTTGAATAAATATTAAAAAAAAAAATATTCAAATATTATTTTAATCAGTTGACATGGTCGAACTGGCGGGGTCAAAGTGTCGTGGGGTCGGAATGGTGGGGTCGAACTGGCGGGGTCAAAGTGTCGTGGGGTCGGAATGGTGGGGTCGAACTGGCGGGGTCAAAGTGTCGTGGGGTCGGAATGGTGGGGTCCAACTGGCGGGGTCAAAGTGTCGTGGGGTCGGAATGGTGGGGTCGAACTGTCCGGGGTCAAAATGTCGAGGGGTCGGAATGGTGGGTTTGAACTGTCCAGTTTCGAAGTGTCGTGTGGTTGAAGTGTTCTGGGGTCGACATGGTGGAGTCGAAAAGTCCGGCGGCCGGTTAGCACACCGCTTAGCAGCCTTAATTTTCCAATATTACGTCACCTATCCATAGAAAACTGGTTGAACTTTCACTCGTACCTTCACATTATAAGATCCTAACATTAAGCATTATTTGTGAAGATCTAACGAACATATATGATTACAATATAGAACAATATTTCTCAAGATTCTATTAAAAATATTAATGACCACATAAGAAACATTTTTATCACAAGATCTCATCAACAAACATATATGACTATAATATAATTATTATTTCTCAAGATCCTATTCAGCAAACATATATGACTATAAAATAATTATTATTTATCAAGATCCTATTCAGGAAACATATATGACTATAATATAATTATTATTTCTCAAGAATCATATTCAGGAAACATATATGACTATAATATAATTATTATTTCTCAAGCCCCTATTCAACAACATATATGGTCACAATATCAAACAATATTCCTCTGGATCCTATTCAACATCATCACATTTCTTATTCTATCAGTGACGTTTCAGTCGTATGGATCTCGTTTCACCTGTGTGACACTGTACACCTGAGACGTTCCAGAACTGACTCGATCTAACCACGTGACTCTTTAAAGATATTTTCTTGACCCGCTTACCCTAGATGACAAATTAGTCTGGAGTCTGAACCCTCGAACGTCATTACATCCGTCTGTAATTTCCTGGCTATGATAATCAGTTGCTATGAAAAAAAAATGCTTTCCGCATTCAATAATTACTCAAATATTCAATCATCTAGTAGTGAATATATTATATTTCATTTTTAATGAAAAAAATATTTTTTTTTAATAATCATTAGGATTAGCATTGCATTAATATGCACTTTATAAATACATTATATTCTTTAAGGTTAAGGACATTACAGAGTTTTAACTTCCATATGTAAACCATAATATCTTGAGTTATCCCTATGGACAAATTGTCGTGTTCGTTTTAATATTTATATATTCTTATCCATTTATCTAAATCTTTATCTTACTTTGCCAATCTACATCTCACTATCTATCTATCTATCTATCTATCTATCTATCTATCTATCTATCTATCTATCTATCTATCTATCTATCTATCTATCTATCTATCTATCTATCTATCTATCTATCTATCTATCTATCTATCTATCTATCTATCTATCTATCTATCTATCTATCTATCTATCTATCTATCTATCTATCTATTTAGTATCTATCTCGCTATATCTATTTATATCTATCTATATATCACTGTATTTATCTATATCTCAGTATAACTATTTCGTTTGCATTATCCAAAAAGTCCATGTTTATTTGTAGCAGGCATTCAAGAAGGACTGAACATTTATGTGTTCTTGTGTTCTGTGGGTATCCACATATGTGTGTGGGTGTGTGTGGGTGTGTATGGATACTTCCATGGACAATAATATTCCGACCAGACGCCACGCTGAATGTTGACAGAGGGATTACAAGGGAGAGAATAAATGTCTTCGCTCTGCTGTCTTCTCCGCATCTCCCCCCCCCCTACAGACCAGCCCTGCCTGACATCATCACACAGCGACCGGTGTACACCCAGATACAATAACAGGTGTCGTGCTTAGAATCAAACTGCAAGATTTAGGTCATCTGCATCTGCAAGTAGGTGACCAGTAGATCATTGTGCAATGACCAGGACGCATATACCTGACGACAATAACAAGATGCCATTGAAATAAAATGATGTGTTTGGTCGGGAAGTAGCGCCAGATCGGAGACATAGAACTAGTACTGAGTTTTTTTTTAAAAACTTAACAACCTCGGTACATTTTACTTTATTCATTTATCAGTAGAAATACTGGCTGGTAATAAATCTGGATTTTTCCCTCCCTTTGCAATGAAATATTTATGAACTGTTTAGTTGCAGAACTTTAAAAAAAAAAAAAATTCTGGTCTTACCCGAGATAATAAATAATGTATCCATCGATTTTTGTTTAGTGTTTGGGGGGGGGGGAGGCGTATACTTGAGATACTTTTTGTACGATGCAATAACTAAGTCTGTGTGTTGTACTGCCAGACAACTACATAGTTTGATAGGAGTATTCAGAGAGAGAGGGAAGTGATAGGAAAATATTGTCTACAGAGCGTATAAGGTTATTTACTATAGAGTATTGATGCATAGAGTGTCGATCTAAATGGCTTTTCACTATAGAGAGTTGATCTAATAGGCTGGTCAATATAGAGTAATTATACATAGAGTGTTGATCTATTTGAATTTCTCTTATTAAATATGTTGGTCTTTATGCTAGTCTAATCAAGTCTATAATTGATCCATTTAACTGCTTTCATATTTCAGTTAGTTTTTTTTAAAGCCTATATAGATAAACAACTAGCTATTTGACAAGAAATTAAGTAGCAGGAATAAAATGACATATTAAAAGGGTAACAATATAAATATCTACGAAATCTGACCTATTCGCTTGCTGCATTTGTAATTAGATAATAAATCTCATTAAATGGTTACCAACTGAACACTTCTTTTCATTTTATTGTAGCAGTTTAAAAATGTAATATCAAATTTAGTATCAAAGATGAAATTCTATGTAAGCACTTTTTACAGATGTAATGATAATAATGCACTATCACAGACATTGCCTATCTAGTCATATGATAAGAAGAGAAAGGTGTAAACCTTGGCACTGGTAGTCCAAAGTTAGTATAGACTCATGTCCAATGTTAGTATAGACCCATGTCCAATGTTAGTATAGACTCATGTCCAATGTTAGTATAGACTCATGTCCAATGTTAGTATAGACTCATGTCCAATGTTAGTATAGACCCATGTCCAATGTTAGTATAGACTCATGTCCAATGTTAGTATAGACCCATGTCCAATGTTAGTAAAGACTCATGTCCAATGTTAGTATAGACTCATGTCCAATGTTAGTATAGACCCATGTCCAATGTTAGTACAGACTCATGTCCCAGCTATGTCCAAGATGTTCATATAAAAATCATGATTTTCTAGACATCAATAATAATTACACATTTTCGCAGCTGAAATAAAAATAAAATATTCAGGTACCACAATCATCGTATGAAATGTGACATCCTGGATGGAGTGTAATTTATCAGTTAAATTTAAACATCGATTGTAAAGCAACAGAACACTGGCCAAATCAAGCAGCTTGGAACCGGTCTACGCCCGATGGCCGTAGTATTCCCAAGTCTGCTATCTGGGCCCCAACAGATGCTTTCACTTAGGTCCCTCAACCCACAAAAAAAAAATAAAAACGTCTGTCTAAGTCTGTCTAATCCTAAGGGTGTCCATAACATATGTATCTAAGATCACAGAAGCCCTGTTTAATTAAATATACTACACAGATGTTAGTTAGGCTTAATACATGCCGATGTTTCTGAAACAGATGAATTCTACACTTCATCTGCCCCAGTGAGCCCGTAGGGTCTTAAGGAAACATTATGTACTATATATATATGTATGTTTATATATACAATGTACTATCAGCAATGTAATGCTATATACAACGTAACATCAACAAGGTAATGTTATATACATTGCACTATCAACAAGGTAATGATATATACTATGTTTTATCAACAAAGTAATGTTATATGTAATGCATCCTTACAATTATCTACTATTGTCACAAGAATCCATCCAGACGTCATTAAATTAGGGAGGTAAACAACGGGTGACAACAGTAAGAGTGGAGGGTGGAGACGTTGTAACTGGTGCCATGTCATTTATGACAGGTTTGTGTCATGGTTCAGAGAACAACAACAGTCTTAGTGTGGCTGGATGCTGGAAACATTTTTCTCTCATCATTTGTTAATGGCTAGAATGTTTATGTACAGCATTGACCAGGAAATACTAATTATTTCCTTTTTTAGTTCCTTTACACGTCCTACATTTTTATTGCGAGATAGTGTGGGGATACTTGGGATAATGCGGGATATTGTGGAGCTATATGGGGTATTGTCGGTATTATGTAAGAAATACGAGATAAAACTTGATATCGTAGAATAATTTGGGATGTTGAGTGATATTATGGGATGACGTGGTATATTGTGGGATTTTATGCGGGTATATAGTATAATATTGTGAAATAATGTGGGAAATTGTGGAATAATGCTGTATATTGTGGGATAATGTGGGATATTGTCTGAAGATGTGGGATATTGTGTGAAAATGCGGAATATCATTGGATAATTGTGGGATACTGTGGAATACGATGTGACTTTATATACATTTGACATTTGGTTCAATGATGTCACACACATAGAACAAATCTGTTCGTCATTATTCACACTATAAATCTTCAGTAAATAAAGTGATTCAGTTATCAGTACTAACAGACGTATCAGACAGCATTTGGCCACTACACACACACACATATAACGTGTAACCAACATATATTTACTAAATATTAGTAGTGAGGAATGACCAAAAGATGTGAGAAAATTCGCTTGCTTATCTTACGTGTGAATGACCAGCTATTGATTATTGATCTTTCCCTGGTTTGGAGAATGACTAAAAAAAAAAAGAAGATGGTTTCATTTGAACACAAAATTTGACTGTTTAAAAATTAACCTTGGCATTATGTTAACTTTTTTTCTCAAGGTCATTTAAAATTTGAATATTCGATATTTTTTCTAAACATACAAAAAGTAAAAAAAAGTCTGCTATAGCAGAAAGGAAAAACAAAGGATGAGCCATTACACTATATGTTTGGTATTTATTTTCATGGGAACTATATAATATCTACATTTTCATAGTCTATATTTCCCAAGTACACACCATTCTCGGCACACCAAGGTGTTATTAAGAAGTCTTCTTTGTTTATTCCCAAGGACTATATGAACCTCAACGTCTTCTTACCAGAGTACTAATAGAATGTAAAACTGAACAGTTACGATTTATGTTTAAATCATGTTAGTTAAAATACATATATATCATTGAAAAGAAAATTTTATAAATCATGTAATCTATAGAACAGACAAATAGACTGTTTACACAATCCTGCCATTACTAAATCTGAACTGTGACAAGTGTTGGATAAACCTGTAAACAAACGTATCTTAAAACAAGAAATTAATTTTTATTATGAAAATAAGGGAGGGAGGCGACATTTACTTGGTGCTAGGTCATAATGTAGACTATTTAGCACTAAATGTAGTACATATAAAGGTCATTCAATATGTACATCTGAAAACATTTGGTCACCTAATAAGCTTCACTCCCATTATTCCATTATTTTTTTTTGGAAAATAGAAGATAATTACTAAATATGTGATAACTGCAGTTCTTTGTGCACTTTGATAATTGTGAAATATGTGGTTACTGAATGTCTGTAACAAATGTGAGTTTGAAAAGAATTTGATTCAGTTTTATTTTTCAAAGTTTGAATTTCTGTAAGCGATTGTAACTTTGAGTTAAAAGAACACTTCTCAATCTATTTCACGATTTTAACCCCATGGGTGCAGTGGTAGGTGGGCGGGTATATGTCATTTTTTCATGATACATTCTGTTTGCCTTTATAGTGCGATACCTGGGCACGTATTTTGGTGATGTGTCATTCGGTAAACTGCCGACCTTCTTCAAACTCTTGTTTAAAACGAAAATGTGTGTTGCTGCATATCCTTCCCCGTTTCACTTGGGGTACAGTGGGATACAGAGGGGTACAGTGGGGTACACCTATCACAGATTGAGAACCGCGGAGAAATTTTCAGGTTAAAAAAAATACGACAAAAATAAAAAAAAATAGAAAGTTAAAAATGTCATTCACTTTCAAATTTACATTTCCCTCATTTTATTTTCAAATCAACAAACATTTGATTTGTGTTAATTATCTAAATATGAATTCTTGATAATATTATTCATCAAGTTTTGTCCCAACCTATCTAAAACTACCTAAAAATGTCAGTCATTTATTTACAATGTTTTTTCATAACTTCGTATAACGGCAAAATGTATTTATTGACATATTTTTTTTTTACTACAAGTTTAAAAAAAAATGAACATTTAAGTCCTAGAGAAATGTTTCATTGACAACAAAAATAAAACACTCGCGTTGTGACAAATACGTCTTTTGTTCGCTATATGACGTCACAGTTTCAAGTAGAGGTGATAATGTATGACGCCACAGTTTCAAGTACAGGCGAAGCTGTATTGTACCGCCCAATAACCAGCTGAGAGATGGGATTCATTCAACTTGGCCAACATACTTGGGCAAAATACGAGTTTCACAAACAAATAGCCAACAAAGAAAAAAAACCACTTTACTATAAAACATAACAGTCTACTGTTTGAAATTAAAATAAATATAAAATAAAATGATTTGGTCATAGGTTACTTGTTATACTACTGCAAGACAAATTTTGTTCAGCTAGACGAACAATTAGTGCAACATAAACTTAATACAATATTGCTCTCAGTTGACTTTGTTCTGACACTATATAATCATCATAAATAATTGTTAACCTTTTATGAAATCAGATGCGAGAAAACTTGAAACTAATTTATGATATCATGCAAAGTCTTTCTAAGATCTTTCTAATAAGTCAAACTACAATCTTATTTTTATATTGTCAGCTAAGCTAAGCTGAGAAACTATTTATTATTTTAACACCGTTAAATACAATTTGTTAAGATAGGCGACAACGAGTTGATAAGTTAGATAACTCTTTCTTTCAAACTTTCTTGTTTAGAATCTCAGTGGTGAATTTACTATTTGTAAGCAACAGTTACTGCCCCTCATACTGTTAATGAAACATTTTAATGTTGTAACACTTGTACCTGAAAAAAGACAACTGTAGCTATTGTTGTTCACTTTAAAACAGTATGAAGTTCTATGACAATTTAAAATGTATGATTCTTTCGGTATAAAAATATAGAAATCTTCTTCTTGATAAACACGCATTGTATAAGCGTGATATTCTCTTTGTATTTTATTAATTCTCCTAACTCTTTGCCGATTTGAATGAAGACACAAGAACGAAATCCGACAGAAGAGATAACAAACAAAAAAAATATACGAAAAACTGCAATAGAAAAGAATATGTGACCTTTATTGTCATTTATATTGATTTACAACAGTTTATATTAATTCACAACGATTGATTGATAACGATTTATATAGAATTAAAAAATCACTTGTACACCACATATTTAGTGTAGCAGGCGGAACTGTCGATGAGCAGTTTCCCTTGTTTAGGTCCATCTACCACATGGACCTTGACTTCTGCTGATCTGCCTACACTGGAGAAAGCAACGTATAATTGCCCGTGGCTAAACACAGGTTGTGGTAAGTAGACCTTATCCTGTGTCTATAGCCAATTACTTTTCACATGTGGTCCGATTGCATCATCTTTTCAGCTAGCCTGAGGGAGACAGCGAACGTGACGACATAGTGTACGGACCATTAGCCTGATTCCTGGTGTATTTTTCCGACAGAGGGTAGTTTTCATATCGTGAGGTGTATGCGTTGTATTTAAGGATGTTTATGGCAATAAAAGCCAAACGTTATTTTCTATTACAGTATTTCATACATTTCTTTGTTATTTATGTTCATATCGTATTCTGTTCATGTCAATAAAGGCCATTTGTTCTTTTCTATTGCAGTATTTTGTATATTTCTTTTTTATCCCTTCTGCACCTCATCATAACACGTTTACAATACACGGTTACAATGCACACCGCACGAAATGAAAACTACATAAGAAAGGGAGACACACGGGTTAGACTATTATAAATAGGATACAATCTTATAAGAACACATTTCATTACAAATTTCTTTTTGTTTCTGGTTAGGAGAGTTGTATCTATCTATCTATCTATCTATCTATCTATCTATCTATCTATCTATCTATCTATCTATCTATCTATCTATCTATCTATCTATCTATCTATCTATCTATCTATCTATCTATCTATCTATCTGTCTGTCTATCTATCTATCTATCTATCTATCTATCTATCTATCTATCTATCTATCTATCTATCATCTATCTATCTATCCATTCATCCATCCATCCATCCATCCATCCATCCATCCATCCATCCATCCATCCATCCATCCATCCATCCATCCATCCATCCATCCATCTATCTATCTATCTATCTATCTATCTATCTATCTATCTATCTATCTATCTATCTATCTATCTATCTATCTATCTATCTATCTATCTATCTATCTATCTATCTATCTATCTATCTATCTATCTATCTATCTATCTATCTATCTATCTATCTATCTATCTATCTATCTATCTATCTATCTATCTATCTATCTATCTATCTATCTATCTATCTGTTGATTTATTTATCTAACTAAACCCACCCTCGCATCAATCTATTTTTCTATCTATTTATCTATATCTCGCTATCTCTTAATGTATTTTTTCTCTAATATTTATATCTATCTATTTACGGTGGAAAGGAATCAAAATGTAATAAAATATGAAGGGAAATCCCTGTCTTGTTGTAAAGTATTCAGCCACGTCAGCTATTTTCACTGTCCTTAATACCAACATTGCCTCTCCCTCCGTCTGATATATACAGCAAGACCAACATAATGAGGACACTTTCTTCTGAATATTGTCTGCATACTTTACACAGGTCTTGACATCACACGTATTGTTTGGTACTGTTGAGACACAAGACAAGATCAGTGAAAGATAATAGTTCTCAAATTGTTATGCACACTAAAACAGCAGTTCTAATTTCGTGACCCACTAATACAGCAGTTTTAATTTCGTGACCCACTAATACAGCAGTTTTAATTTCGTGACCCACTAATACAACAGTTTTAATTTCGTGACCCACTAAAACAACAGTTTTAATTTCGTGACCCACTAATACTACAGTTTTAATTTCGTGAC
This sequence comes from Bulinus truncatus, assembly GCA_021962125.1. Lineage (NCBI taxonomy): Eukaryota > Metazoa > Mollusca > Gastropoda > Planorbidae > Bulinus > Bulinus truncatus. The sequence continues at coordinate 180,164 of JAGDYQ010000333.1, forward strand.
CCACTAATACAGCAGTTTTAATTTCGCGACCCACTAAAACAACAACAAACATTTTCTTAGCAAATTTACAATAAAATATAAACAATAAAAGCGTCATTTATTATATTTATAGATTTCTCTTTTATAATATTGATCAGTTATATTTAGACTTATGATCCGTATTCATAATTTGCGTTCGTGAATAATTGTGACCACGTGAAACCTGTCCACTAGCTACACTCTGAGACCCACTGGTGTAAATACTTGACGTGTCTCATAACTAGAAGTGATGACAGGTGGGACCAGACTTATTATTAACCTAATCACAGGACTCATCCCCTGAGAAAAAAGTTTTTTAGTTTCCGCTGACCGATTGAACGTCCTCATTTGACCATTTCTAGGATGTCCACTGATAATTTTGGGAGATTATTAAAAAAAAACATCAACTTTAAAATCATTTTCACATCTAAAGAAAGAGTCCAGGTAATGAAATGAACAAACTCCTTTGAAATGAGCCGGAAATGTGTGTGGTGGTATTTGTAATATACGTTTTCATGTGGTCATTTTTACGTGTTAGATGCTTATAAAATTTAAAGACTATTTAAAAAAAATCTATGTTGGTTTCTCCTCGTGAAATTCTGTGAACTCACCACCTCCTACCCCAACAAGTCTACATAATAGTTTGGCATCTTTAGCAGTTTCTTTGTTTTACTTATAGGCATACATTTAAAATTAAAAAAAAAATCTCACTCTGGTATACCACTGACGTGTTAGAAAGTTCCATCTATTTTAAAATACATATGTTATAGACAAAAATGTTTCTATTTTAAAATGTTTCCTTTGTGTTAGATTTGTTGAAATATTTAAGTAAAAAGGACATACGTTGGAGAATAATTTTTTTGGCCACACATGTTATAATGCATGAAGATTTGGAAACCTCGAGAAATATTCCATCGTAAGACAAGGATTAACATTTATTTGATAATCAATCGATCAAATACTGAATTAATCACAAAATGATGAAAAATACTGAATTCATCACAAATTGATTCAAAATGCTGTATTTATCACAAATTGACTCAAAATACTTAATTAATCTCGAATTGCTTCAAAATACTAAATTAATGACCAATTCATTGTGAAGAAACGTGCTCCCAGTATACCTGTTTAAGTTACATTGGGGTAAATTTTAGGAGTAACTTTAAAGGATACATTTTTAGCCTGGAACCAAAAGTATTTAAATTGTCAATAATTCAAAATTTCCTGAGATGTTGCCCTATGAAGAGGGCAGGTAACGATTTTTGCTTTTAAATTAGCTAAACATTTAGAGGGCAACATAATGACATGCTCACATCTGGAAGACAGCATAATAACTTGCTCACATTTAGTGGGCAATATAATGCTGTGCTCACATTTAGTGGGCAATATAATGATGTGCTCGCATTTAGTGGGCAATATAATGATGTGCTCACATTTAGTGGGCAACATAATGACGTGCTCACACTTAGAATACAACATAATGACGTGCTCACACTTAGAATACAACATAATAACGTGCTCACATTTAGTGGGCAACATAATGACGTGCTCACATTTAGTGGGCAACATAATGACGTGCTCACACTTAGAATACAACATAATGACGTGCTCACACTTAGAGGACAACATAATTACTCGCTCACAATTAGAAGACAACATAATTACGTGCTCACAATTTGACGATAAGATGGCATGTTTAAAAAAAATATTCTAGCAAAGGCCATAGCCCAAATAGACCTGCACACTATTTATCACAACGTATTTTATCTTCCGTCGGCTTTTATCTACACTCAGATATCACAACAGGAACACGGATAACATAAAGTAACAAAATCCCTTTTGAAAAAAATACACAATTGTCCTTTAATAAGTTCAAGCAAAAATATACATTAATAAACACTGAACTCCAAGAACGACCTCGCTGTCCAAGGGTCATGTACTCTGCTCTTCACTGTCCAGTTACACACACGCACACCGACCCACAGCGAATTCAATACCGTCTCCAGTTACACACTCCTGCTCTCCCCTGCCCATGCATACCATACCGTTATTCAACACACCGCGTACACAGTCACTCTGTGACATACCCTCCACCTTTAGAGGAACAATGATAATTGTTTTTTTTTTTGTTTTTTTTTTTTAACGATACACCCTACTAACTAATAGGATAAACAAATACCATCAATAACATCGTTAAGAACAATCAACCCTAAGTACCCAATACCGATGTGGCTGCAACCCTAACAAACCACCATCACCACACAGTGAAAACAATAACCTCCTATATGCAATGTTACGAACAAAATGTAACACATTGAATGTAAGTATTAACAAAATGCCAAATAATCAAAATAATAGCTCTGGGACATCTTCCCATTCAATAAACAAACAACTTAAAATGTATCCTATCCAATCGAATGTCTTAATTAGTAATAATCATTACTAACAAAATGACCCATTACGATAAAATGAAACCGAATACATATATCATGACGAAAAAAATTTACAATCAATTCAAATAACGGAGATAGTTTAATCTACTTAATCAATAATTAACTGTCTTCAACGCTGTGCTACTTTTGCATTCTCGCCCTGCGGTAACCTGGATAGTGTGTCAGCCACGACATTTTGCCTCCCCGGTACCACCTCAATGTCAAAACAATAGTCTTGTAACAGTAGCGCCCACCTGGATACCCTGGAATTGACTGACTTCCGGCTGTTGACAAAATTCAATGGGGCGTGGTCAGTTCTTAAAAAAAAGGGATTCCCCAACAAGAATCTGGCGAAATTGGTCATGGACCAAACCACCGCAAGGCACTCCTGTTCGATTGTTGAGTACCTCAACTCTGCAGGATTCAGTTTCCTGCTAATGTACATAACAGGATGTACAGCACCGTTCACTTCCTGCATTAAGCAGCCTCCGATACCCCTTGCCGAGGCATCCGTAGTCAAAATGAATCTTTGCCTCATGTCAGGGAGTTGCAGAATGGGTGCTTTTGAAAACAATGCCTTAATTTCCTCTAGGGCCTGCTTACACCCTTCTGTTCAGTCGATCTTCTCAGGTTTGCCCTTCTTAGTAAGGTCTGTCAAGGGCTGAATTATTTCTGCATAACCCGCAATGAATCTGCGGTAAAAGTTGCACAGACCTAGTAGACTCCTCACTTGTTTCTTGGTTGTTGGGGTTGAGATGTTAAGAATGTTATTAACAATGGTCTTGCTGGGCTTCAGGGAACCCTGACCCACCACATAACCAATGAAGGGTAATTCTCTGTATCCTAGCTCCACTTTAGTTGGTCTGACTGTTAGCCCGTGTGCGCTTAGTGTTTCCAGTACAGAGTTTAATTGGTGCAGATGTGCATCCCATTCCTCATGGTGTATGCACATATCATCCAGGTATGTTATCACATCAGTGCGATTACCCAGCAGCCGCCTCATCATCCTAGAAAAGGTAGCTGGAGCATTAACCAATCCAAAGCTCATTACTTTGAATTGGAAGAGACCCCATGGTGTCCTGAATGCTGTCAGAGGTTTGGCCCTCTCTGTTAATGGGATCTGCCAGTAGCCTCTGGTTAGGTCCAACTTTGAGAAAAAACGGGACCGAGAAAGTTGAGCCAACAGTTCCTCAGGATCCGGCATCGGCTCTGAATTAATCCTGAATTATTTTATTCAGTCTCCGGTAATCCACGCAAATTCGAATTCCTCCTGTTTTTTTCTCACTATTACCATTGGTGCTGAATATGCTGACTCTGATGGCTCAATGATGCCCAGGTCAATCATATTTCTAATTTCTCTCTCTACCTCAGTGTAGTAGGCCAGCGGAATTTTGTATGGTTTAAGTCTTATTGGATTGTCATTGTTAATTACTATATCATGTTCAATGATTTTAGTTTGCCCAGGAACATCTGTAAATGTGGTACTAAACCTTTCCAGTATTACTTTTATATCTTCCCTCTCCTTAGCTTTTAGGTCTCCTGGTATAGCCACATGCTCAATGGTTTCAGTCTGTTGTACAGAAGGTATCGTCCGGAAGCCCCCTGTTACCAGATCCTCGCTGGTGTCCTCGTGCTCAATCAGCAGTGCGGAATGTGCGTGTACCAGATCTTCGGGGTCGAAAGCTAGCTGTGGCTGCCTCTCGAAAAATTTTCGAAGCATGTTGACGTGATACACTTTCTGCCGACCCGCCACATCTACTAGATAGTCTACATCTGTCACTCTTCTGACAACTGTATATGGGCCCCTCCACGATATCTTAAGTTTGTCATCCCGATTCGGTAATAGCACAAAGACTTGATCGTTGGGGTCTAGGGTCCGCATGGTTTTGCTTTTGTTGGCGATATTTCTGTGCCGCCTATCGGCAGTTTCCGTGGCTTGTCTAGCCCATTCACATGCGGTAACAACCTTATCACGTAGTTGTACTACAATCTCATAAGAGGTTCTGGTTTCCGCATTTAATTGAGGTTTCACCATTAGATCCTTTAGTATTCCCATGGGCCCTTTTGGGTTGGCTCCATAAAGCAGCTCAAATGGCGAGAATCCTGTGCTTTCATTGGCTACCTCACGATATGCAAAGAGTACCGCTGGTAGCAGTTTATCCCAATCTCTTGGTCTTTCCACAATTACCTTGCGCAACATCCTCTTAAGGGTCCCGTTCCACCTCTCACACATCCCGTTGCTCTGAGGGTGGTAGGGGCTGGTGAATGTTTGTCTGATACCCAACAAACGAATATATTGCCTAATAAGTTTTGCTGTGAACTGCGTGCCCCTATCTGATAGCTTGTGGTCCGCAAGTACTAAAAGGTTGCCGACCGCTAAACTATCCTATTTATAACGGTTGATATAATGGTTAAGATATAGTTAACCGTTACTGTTAATTCAGTAAACGTTCCATCAAAGTAGAGCGTAATATGGAACAACGTTAAACGAGGTTATCTCATCAGGTAAATAAAGTGGTAAGGGGAAGATGGGTGGAAAATTTGGCAGGTATTTTACCATTAAATTTATTAATTATGTTTTTATAGCAATGAAACAAAAAGATATTTCTACAAATATAGAAACATAATAAACGAATATATACATATAACAATAATTAAAATTATCAGTTAGTATGTTTACATTTCAGATCATTCAGTCTCTTCTGTATTTTCAATTTTTTGCCTTTTTATCAAGAAGGTAGAGAATGCGATTTGCGTTTTCTTTTTCCGCTCTGTAAAAAGTTGTTTGTAAAAAGGCATCCATATCACCTACTATCGCCTTTGAATTTTTGTCAAAATTTGGTCATTTTCAATAAATTGGTCCATAATATCTGTTACAGTGGTCAAACTGGCTTTTAGAAACGCTGTTGAAAGTTCTTTTCGCTCTTCTTCAGAATCACTACTTTCAATATTTTTGTGTTCTTCTTGGTCCGCTGATTCCTTGAGCTCATCATTAGAAAGTTTTGCGGATGTTTCTTGCACTATTTCTTCGACATCTTCCAAATTTACCTCATCTAAACTGGTTTGTTTCGCTAATTCCACTATTTCTTCCACTATATGTCACTATATCAATCGTTATTATATATATATATATATATATATATATATATATATATATATATATTAGGGTGCATCACCACAATAGAGGAAAAAATTGATTGTTTGTTTTTGAGCTGTCTATGTTTCTAATTTGTTCCAATATCATTAATAATAACTTGTGTCAAATATTTTTCCAACCAGAGTTGATGTAGAGGTCCCCCCCCCCCCCCAAGAAATCACAAAACATGTAGAGAAAAAAAAAAGTTTATTCTAGCCTATATAAAAATTACATTAAAATATTAAATTATTTATTACTGTTGCATTTAATTCAGTATCACTTTGTTGCACGTTTGTAAGGTTTACGCACATTTGAGATGTTTTTGCGGTCCATTTCTACCACTTGAAGAATGTTTTGAAAATGTTCATCCGTTCGCGCTGCTTCAACAAAGTCAGATGCCAGTTTCACTCCTCTCTCGGCACAATCGTTAACAACGTTAATAGCAGCAACAGTTTCTGCACTGGCAATGTAAGAAGCTGTTTGGCACCAATCATCAACAGGCAGTTGGAGGAATCCTGTGTCCAGTTGAAGTCTGTATATAGTAAGCCACGAGTCAATTCCAGCCAGATCATACAACCGAGTTTTAGAATCAATTGATTGGAATCGTGGTTTTCCCCAACCATTTCCAAATCGATTCTGTGGAGTTTGGAGGGCAACCACTGGTCGAAGCCTTAGCAGAGGATCTGCTAGAGCTCGCTTTTCCAACACAGGTACTTCATTGCTGAACAGAGCAAGTGGGATCATTTCAGCAGTGAGGTACCATAGATGCCTTCAGGGCACGGATTGCTGACTTGGATATGTCTCAGTTGACATCGTTGTAATCCAAAAGTCGCTTGTAAAGCTGTAGATCATTCCATGGTGCATCCACACTCTTTTTGCAAGTGAGCCACCACACGACATAAACATGCGTTACAAATGTAGCAAATGCACGAATCTTTGGCACTTGATCACGTGTGGTAATAGTTCCTGGAGGCATTATTGAATTTGTTTCTCACACAGTGCAATCTTGAGGCAATATATCAACTTTGCCATCCATCGTGCTTTGTGCAGGGCACCTGGTCTTTTAAAGTTAACCTCCTTATTTGTAGCATTCAGGTAAACAAGGGACAGCTTAAGGAATTCGTGGTAGTCGTCTCGCAAGAATTCGGTTTGTTTACTAGAGTTGGCATGTGCAATTACCGCATCTCTCATTATCGTCAGTCGCTCTTGAGCCTTCAGATCATGATCAGCTAACGTAAACGAACTACAAACGTGAGACCAATCATGTGCCACCAACTCCCAATTACTTCGCAGCTTGGTGAACAAATATATATCCGGGGATTTGGAAACTTCTATTTTCATGTCTGCAAACACATGCGAGAGGATAACTTCCTCAATGTGATGGCGACAACCTGACCACAGAAGAGCACGTTGCAGCATATATTGTATGGCGATGCAGGCAGCAGTCTGATGACCAGTAATTGATTTTGTTGTGTCGAATGTCATATTAACGATACAATCATTACAATGCCACTCTGTCATTAGCTTTATGGTTAATTCTGCAATTATTTCACCAACGGGTTTCTTTGTTGCCTTGGCATAATTTGGCATTCCTAGAATGCAATTGCTTTGCATCACCGACAACAACTGTTATGCGTTCTTCAGTGACACGATGATTTTTTAGAGAAGGTGTCAGTTTGCCATCCTAGTGGAGAGTGCAGAGTTTGGGTGGTTCCCAGGAGTCGTGGATCTTTGTAGAGATCTCACTTACAACTTTGCGACGTGAACGATCTGCAGTGGCATAGGAAGAAGCCACCATTGATACATCACCCCCAGACTCGCTAATAAGGCCCTGTGTGAAAGCTGCCTGCTGTGTTGGTGTAATCTTTAATATTGTCGCTAGTGACACAAGATTTGGTCGGCTTAAAACATCTTGAGGTACAAATACCAAAGCTCCTGTTGGCTTTCTTCACTTTTGCAATGACATTATATCATCCAAACAGTTATCAACAAACCCTATTGTCATGGTATAGTTATGAGTACTACGCACACAGGTGTGTGTGTATCTTTGGAGCTTGGCCAACCAGGTCAACATGTGGTCACGGGGTCATGATTCGAGATGTTTATAGAAAATAAATATGTTGTTTATTATTCTAGATATTTATAGAAAATAAATATGTTGTTTATTTGTAAATTGTATTGACTAAATGAATGAGAGACAGAGCGATGTCGAATGTTCGAGTTGGATGGAAGGAAATTATATAAAGACGATGTACAGTTGAGAAAGAAGGGAGTTGAGGCAATCGAGTCAGTGAAGTGATTAGAGTTCAGAAGTTCAGTTGAGTATTAAGAGAGTATTCGAGTACATGTCAGAGGTTTTAGTTGATCAGTTAAGTTCATTGTTAACAAATATTATTCATTGGATTTATTCTGTTTATTTGTATTATTGTGTCGTCAATAAATCATATGAACCATGGACATGAATTGAGTTTTCATTATTAACCAGTTCTACCAATAACGTTCATTTACATGGTGGCAGCGGTGGGATGTAAAACAAATGGGTAGTAAATTGTAGACCATAAACCATTATTGGAATTTAATCATAAAAGTATAAAAAATTCAAAGTTGACTAGATGGTCACTGTTATTGCAGGACTTTTCCTTTCAGATTAAATCCATAAAAGGAGCAAATAACCACATACCAGATATATTATCTAGATTGACCTAAGTTAAAATGACTATTGTAAAATATCACATTGTTTATTTTATATCAATCTGATCTATGATTGCATGTACTTCTTATTTTGATGTTGAATCACAAGATTGTATACATTGTATATGTACATATTTTTGACGTTTAAGAAAAAAAATGTATAACATTTTCTTTTAAGGAAAAGGGGGGAGGTGTCATGGTATAGTTCATTTACACCTATATTATCTTCAGATTTAGAGGTAGAATCATCGGATTCGTCACTGCTACCCTCGCTGGAAGGCACTGATATTGTTGAACATGCTGCATTTTCTTCTCTTGGGCGTTTCTGACGTTCCAATGTTGCGACATCTCGTGAATGGCGTCGAGCGACTTTTTTTGCAAGTGTTTTGTCAAATGATCCAAAGCTGGAAGACCTGTCTCCTTTCATAGACCTCAAGAATGCTAGATTTTCTGCATTCTTGATAATAGTCTCGACATTTTGTGGCCACAGTTGAAAAGTTGTTGCCAACATAGATTTCATTTGTTCCAGTTTACTTTTGGTGGCTGGTGTGTTTCGGCGACTTTTATCAATTGAACGAAGTTTATTGTATTCATCAAGAAGCTGAACAATCTTCTCACAAGCTCTCTCTGTCACCATTGGAATGTTTGCTTTTTCGTAGAAAGCAGTAACTTGATTCAGCACAATTTTGGCAGTTGTAAATTGAGAAGGTGCACCAAGAGAACCTGGACGCTCACTGTGTGCTGCTACATTGCAGTGATACATCAAGCACCTCAAAACTTGTAAACAAGTTGGTAGTCGAAGAATTCCAGTAATTATAGCATCATCAACACAGATTGCAGAAGAGTTTGTGGTTTCTTTTTTCGCGAGGCAGGAGACGCAGTAATAACTGGATATGCAACTGTTGAAGTGATGCCAGGGTCAGCCAGCATTTCCTTAGAACGTGTAAACATTTTATTGTTGTTTTTCATATCATTTCCATGTTCTGATTTTATAGGTCGTGTGTATCAGAAATTAAAATAATATAAATAAAGAAATTAAAATGCTTGCCTTGGCCATCAATATGCGGTAAGGAAAAGTGTTGTTTTTGCTAATAAAATGTGAATTTTAAATTTTATTTTAAGCACAACTGCTTATCAAAATCAATCATAGCTACCAAACATTATAAAACCAAAGACTATAAAACAATTTATATAGCGCTTCACTTTTTGTATGTAAGTCTGTAAGACTTTACAAGAAGGATGGTTTTATCTAGTTTTCGCTTAATTATGCAAACTTTGTTGAAGTCCGGGGGACCTCTAAATATTGTCAAATATTTTTTATTTTTTTACACAATGCTTTTTTTGATCAATGGAACAAATTTAAATAGCAGACAGATCAATTATGAAATTTTTTTTTGGTGATGCACCCTAATATATATATATATATATATATATATATATATATATATATATATATATATTATATATATATATACAGTACTTATAATAAATTCAACAAATGTTTAAAACGATACAAATACGTTCGCATAACATCGCAGGAAAGAAGAAACATAAACTGTT